>JAAGNO010019877.1:0-31719 GCA_033439905.1 Ceryle rudis
CCCTGGAGGGGTTTAAAAACGAGTAGAGGTAGCACTTGAGGCTGTGGGCTGGTGGTTAGGGAGGTGTTGGGGTGAAGTTTGGACTTGATGATCCTAGAGGTCCTTTCCAACCATAATAATTCTATGATTCTAGAGTAAGGAAAGATACACCCAACCTATGTTCATATAGATAGAGATTTGCTTTTTTTGCAAGGTTTGGGACAGTTTTGGACGCCTACTGTTCAGCTCCCAGCCCCATGAATATCCTATAACATCTGTTGCCTGGGCCGTGGATGGAGAATTATTTGCTGTGGGATCTTTTCATACTCTGCGTCTATGCGATAAAACCGGGGTAAGTAACAGCTCTGAGAAACAGAGGATGTAGAATTGTGCCAATTTATTGATGATACAGTAAAAATTCCTGAATATGTGTACAGGTGGGTACTTTTCTTAGCAAAAAATAGTTGTGACTAAGATATTTTCTTCTTGCTCTGCTTAGCTGCACTTCTAAATACATTTTGAGTTGGATAAAAAATTTTTAGAGCATTTTGCCTATTAAGACATTACAATTTTCTGTGAGTTTTTTAGCTTTTTTGCCTTAAAAACCACAAGTGTTTACAGTCATCTCTTGTAAGGCAATCATGAAATGCAGTTACTAACCATAAAAACAAAAGGAGCACATATCTCAAAATAGGAGGCAGAACAACAGTGTCCTGTGCTTTTATCATTGATGTTTTTGTCTTCAAAAACCTGCTAAGAATTGACAAGCACATCTTCTGAGGAGCTCACAAAATGCAGTTGTCAGGCATTAGAAATGATAAGGCTAAAGCAGTAGGAGAAAAGAAGATTCACGTTTCTACTTCTGATGGTTGGACAGGACACAGGTTTTTCCCCCTACAGACATACTTGAATCCTCTCATCCGAGCCTCTCTATTACTACTTAACTGTTGTGAGAGAAGAAGGGCCCCTGAAGAAGATGATACTTTTGTTTCTCTTCGTTATTTTTTAACTTGAAGCTTTACTCACATTATGGTATTGTCAACTGAGTTGGCTTTTTTTTTTTTAACTTGATTTCCAATTGACAATAAATTAACCCCATTTCATCTACCTCCCTTGGTATTCTGAGTTAGCCCCGAGTACAGATTGACCTGATTGTCCTTCTGGATTTCCTGTGGTTCTGCAACTTGTTGTTCAGACTCGTGTCATATCAAATCTTGCTGATTTGGGACTTTCATTGTCCCATTCTCTACCTCTTCTCTTGTTGTTTCTGTTGCTTTTTTTGCTCGGATTGGGAAAACAGCGTTTGATGTTGTGGTTTGGGGCATCTACAGTAGAGCATGGTTCTCCTTACCGTGATCTTGGACTATGTTTATTGATGAAGAAGAGCCTTAAAAGATGATGAGAGAGAAAATAGGCAGGATAAGATCGCTGAGTCTTCATATTTCACTTTCTGTACTGACTCTGGTTTCGGTGCTCGTTGCTGACAGAAGTAAGCAAGCTAGACATTAAATTTGAAGCAGGGATTGCTTCTATTTTCTGCCCTTTTTCCTCTTAACTCACTTTGAAGAATTCCTAGTGGCACTTAATCTGTGTAAGTAAAATTGGGTGATAATTATCTTGAAGGATTTTTATATAAAGCAATTGATAGGAGTATAATTACATCTGTGTTGGACTACATTGTGTAACACACATTGATTTAAACAACCAAGTCTAGTCTTTTATATTTTCTTCTCAAAACAGCACTTTAAAACGTGTCCTCCTCTTCCACAACCACTTTCCATCTCCTTTTTGAGTACTGGCATCACTGAGCTGTATCAGCACATGGTAAACCCAAATAAATAAGCTCTTGTATGGGTGAGGCCAATAATTTAAATTGCATTTTCCACTCAGTACAGATTTATGCTTCAATGTGGCAAAGACTGGTGGAGCAGAAAAGGAAGAAAAAGACTGAATTTCTTTTTCTGCTGTCATGTCTGCTGGTTTGTAGCATATAGCTTTTGTTTCCAATCCCCAGGGCCTTACTGGTTTTCTTGCTAGTTATTATGTAATATACTTAACTGTAAGTATGGTTCCAACTCCTGCTAGCTGAAAACAGTAATTTTTTAATCAGCATTTAATATTGAACAGGCTTGTGGACTTTGTTTGAAATTTTAATGCAAATAGGTTTGGGTTTTTGGTTTTTTTTCATAAAATTAAGGGTTCTTTTACCTGGTTTGTTACTCAACTCCTAAAGAAACAAAGACGTGTACAGTAGCTAGTGCCAGATGCTTTGTCTGTTTAGCCACTAGCAAATGATAATTTATTATCTTCAAAAGTCATGATTTTTCATGAAAGCTTCTTTCCTGACATTGACTGTAAATAGTTACTAAAGAAGTAGCTTTGCTAGTATTGAGGGGAAAGGAAGAATGGTTCACATACCACCAGAGTGATGGAGTTTGAAGAGAACCAGACCTGGCTTTTACTGGTCAACATAGACATTTTTATTATGTCTGATGTAATGGAGCTGTATTGGCAAATTGCTCCTCAGGGAGCCATCAGGCGATATATATATCATTAACTCTTCTCTAGCATATGTGTTCAGTTTGGGGACGTAATTAAATTAAATTCTCTTAGTGGACGTTCTGTTCTCCTTTTCTTTCTACCTGGATACTTTGTTCTAGCAGCTTCATGGTAAAAAAAAAAAAAAAAAAAGAAAGCTACAAATCTAATAGTAATTTTCAGAAGGTTGGTTGTTTTTTTTTCATTTAAAAAAAAATCACTTTTCCCCTGATAACATTATATAGATATTAATTATTGTGGCTATCCTACGCAATACCAAAGAGAATCTATCAAATGTTGAAGTTTGGTTCCTGCTTTGCTTTCCATCGTCATTAATCCCGCAGCGAGCGCTCGGATTAATTTTCAAGTCTACATATAGAAATGTAAAGCTGGATTTATTGATGGGTAGACTTTAGTGTTCCTGGTGTTCACAGCTTTTCAGAATCTAATCACTCGGATGGAGGGCAGTGCTTAAAAAGTTCATTTATGTAAGCTATTTCCTGTGGCTCTGCGTGCTTCCCTTGACATTACTGATCAGGTCAAAATAGTTACACAGTAAGAGATGGTTAGAATGACTGAAATTCACTGATTTCCTCCTTCCCTACTCCACTCCCACATAAGTATCTTTGAAAATGGCCCTTATCCATCTGCTCCGAAGGCAGGTTGCTTTCCCAGTGCCTTGGAGAGTGTAGAAGGATAATTGATAAAAAAACCTCAAGTGAAACACTGGCCAAATTAATCCTTTTAGAAAGCAAAAAGTTAGCAAAGGTGGACATCAGCTTTATATTTAATAACTCTGATTGGGTTAATACTTTTGTTTTGGGGAGACCTTTTAGGTTTTCTTCCGTTAATGATTTATTAACTGTTCATGGGGATTGATCAGTTTGATTTGATCCTTGGTTGTTGTCATTTTCTGAAGTAATTGTGCTCTTCTGGTTGAATTCCTTTTTTCTTTCTGGTGTTGTTTATTTACAGTCTCTTTTCATAAATAATTTGATGTTTGTTTGACTGCTACATCGTACCCCTTGATTTGCTTTTATCTTGATTTCATCACTCCCCTGAGCCCATGCTTTGTAATGAAAGCAATTCTCTGCATAAATCTATAAGTTCACGGTTACAAATTATTATGTACATTCTACAAACTCTCTCTTTTATTACAGAATAAATTGGGGCCGTTTTACTAGCCTGGTAATTTTCATATTTACCTATTCTATTCTACATAGCTTTTTCTATTCCATGGCATAAGCTAATCCATGTCTAATTTTGCTAGAATTTCTATAAAAACATTTGATAAAAGTCATAAAATTTAGGGAATATTACCTAATACCTATAGAAAAGAAAGGTAAACATCCTACAAGCATAACAACTACTCCCCACCCTCCACCCCATTTAAAAACAAGTGTGAATATGGGTTTAGAGATAAAAAATACTGAGCTCTGGGGTAACATGTTTCTATTCAGTTTTTTATCAAAAAGATACAGACTTTGAAGTTAATGAAAATTGATTATGTTCATTTGATGTCCAGGGTTGACCATACGTTAAATAGTTAGCGGGGTTTGTCCTTTTTTCCTCGGTTCAAGTATTTACAAATGAGGGGAGGATGATGTATCTTAAGAATTTTTACAGTACAGTGTAGCAGTTATTGACAGAGAAGCTTTGAAAGTTATTTGTTTAGCATTAAACCCCTGATTTTTTTTTTCACCCAGGACAGTAAATTGTGTGACTATTGTAGAATTAACAGCATTTATCCTTTAATTTAACATTAGGTATTAGACAAATAGAAGAGAGAGGGCAAGATTTTCAAAGTGAATTTATGCAGTGCATATGTTTTCATATTTTTCTGATAGTGCTGAAATGTCTTAAACTAGAGCACTGTGAAAACCCAAGCAAATCTGTTTTCTATAGAGTTACAACGAGCTTTGATCCCATTACATTTAGCTTTAGTCTCCTTTTACAGAGATAGACATTTGGCAGTGTGACAAAAATAAGGTGGGGGTGGTTTTTTCTACACTGTCTCTTTTTTTTTTATCTGCCTTTATTAACAGTTGTGATCCTGAATGCTTTGTAGCTCAGTAAAAGGGGAAATACTACAAATAGGTTTCCCATGGAGTTATGTTGTTGAGCAATTCTTTGCAAGTTGGCATATTTGAATTTACTGGAATTGGCTAATGTAATTTCTGGAAGAAAATGAAAACATGTGGCTCATCTATGGAATAAATAATTTATTCAAAGAGCTACATCAGTGTTTCATTTTCTAAGGTTAAGAATTCATAAGGGACACTTTGTCATCCTATTTTTCATTCTCTGGTCTAAAAATTGGGTGAACGTGCTCAAATTGCAGGAGAATTTTAGATACCTTCTGTTTATTCTTCTAGTACACAGCTTAACACCTCACTTGGAGGCCGTGCCTTAGTTCTTGACAATTCACATTCATTACTGGGGTCCAGTCCAAGAGAAGTTTAAGCAAGCAACAGGAATCCTTCCTAATTCTGAATTTCAATAGTTATGTCAAGGATAGTTTCTCCTCTTCGGGTAAATTGCCCTGTATTTGCTTGTAGAACTGGATTTCCTCGCCTCCAGTTACACGTATTCTCTGGTTTGTCAAATCTTCTGGATTCCTGTGTGGTAGGAATTGAAAGCCTAGTAAATCTTCTATTGTAAAATACTGTATTTTATACTCAGTACAATATCTGTGTGTGGGGGATGTATACAGCCATCTAGATTTCCCACAAGCTAATTCCATATATCTGTGCATATTCAGGTGTTTCTAACACACCTAAGTATGGATTTACTTTGGATAATTGATTATTATCATCTTGTAAGATCCCATTTGCCTTCCGTTAGATCAGAAAATGAATGGTTGTTTTCTGAGGAGAAGCTTCTGGGCAGTTTACACTGAAGTGTCAGTCCATCACGCGGAAGCAGTGAGAGCTGATTGCCAGCTTTTAATGGACGTTCAGGCTATAATATATTTTCAGATGTCAGCTACTTCAGCAGTACTGTGAAATGTCCTATGGAGCACAAGGAAAACTGAATCTTCACTTAAAATAATTAAAAAAATACAGAGGTCCTCAGCTTCAGAAGACCTGGAACTTTCCTTGTCAGACTTGGATCAGAGGCTGTTTCTGGTACGCTCATTTTGGGTTTATATCAGTTGGGGGATAAAAGGACAAGAGCATGTATGTGCTGTTAGTCTGTTCAGCGCTCTGATTCCTGGCATGGATCATGGGGGAGACAGCACATCTCATAAGGAAGGGCAAAATAATGGGCAACGGCCACTATGAAAGTCAGGGGATTAGGTATGTTGTGTAGATTCTGCCATCGTGGGGAGGTTCTCACCTTAAGTTCAGCTTATGTCAGCATTCCCAGTTCAAAACTCCACGTACTGGTAAACGGAGCCAAAGCAGAGACCAGCCAGGAACAACCAGTTGTCCTTTGCACAGATGACATCAGGATTACTCGTAGAATTTCAAATATCAGAAAATACTCTTCACTAGTTTGGTTTTTTTTTTTTCCAAAGCATTGCTACTGTGGTGTTATGTGGATAACCATTCTTAACTGATTGCATTCAATCCAGAAATAATAATGAACTAGATCCTTCCTAGTGAGTCTTGGAGCATCAATATTGTACATGTGAAAGACTGTTCCTGGGACATGGAGTTCTCTAAATAAGCTCATTGAAATAATTTCACTGACATCTCAAGAGCCTTTTCAGTTTCCATTTAGGGAAGTCAGACAGTATCTGATGGCTATACTACCTCATCTTTTCTACCACCTTGTGCAATCAGAAAAGGGAAGGTTAAGTTAGTGCTTATCTGTATTTATTTATATATAATGGAACTTCTCTAACTGCTGTTTTTTTTCTTGAGAGAGTTTTACTTTTCATCATTATTTTTTTCTTTGAATTCAAAGCCGAGCAGTAATATCAAAGTATAATAATGCAGCTAACATTAGAACAACGTTCATACAGTCACTCTATATACTCATATTCGTACCTCCTTTTCATTTTTTTAACTCAGTGTATCTAAGAAATACAGAACAGCCTTTTGATTTTTTATAATTGTTCCTATTTTACAACTGGAAAGCTAAATGATTTTTATGATAACATTTTGTGTACGTGATAAATGTACCAGACACATCCGCAGGGAGTATGGGTCTGATTCATACTGGGAGCTTTCAAAAATAACTGGAAAATAAAACTTTGTAATTGCCTTATATATTTAAAAAAAAAAATAAAAATCAGGTTGTAATCTGGAAATATTTTACTATTTCAATGACCTGAAAAAAAAAAAAAAAAAAAGACTTCTGGTTTAAAAAGAAACATTAGTTTTAGAATTGTATTCTCTCAGAGCTGCAGTTTATCTGCTACGCATGAAAAAGTAGCACCAAAGCCACATTGTTCAAGCTCCTTAAACTGGTTCTTAGTCGATGGCTTGATGCCTCTATTATTCATTCTGACTGATGGGGAGATTCTTGATCTAAGGGAAATGACCTTAGAAACAGCCTTTTCTGTTTGGGAGGATCCCAATATTCGCTTTTGAAACAGTCCTGCTTCTTCAAACTGTTCTCGGATAGATTACATCTGGCCAGCTGTGAAAAATAGGTCTCAGATGTAGGACGTTTAGAGTGTTCTCTGAGTGTGCTTGTTACAATCGTTTGTCCTACAACCTCAAGAGCTTACTCATTCGCTCTGTGAGGATGTCAGACATAGTTAAATGTTACACTTTTAATTGCTGTAGAGTGTTTCATACAGAATTCATCCCGCTGGGACAGAAGAGTGAGTAGGTTATGGACTTTTCTCCAAGACTTGCAATTACCTTCCCCGACTGGAGATCCTACGGGCAGTGAGTGGTGTGTCTGTCAGCCAAGAGGCATGGAAGCCGGAGCCTTCACACTGACTGCTTGAAATTGGGAATTCAGTCAGCGCTGACATTGTCTTTCCCTCACCATGATGTGTGTAGGCAGGAAAAGAGCCTCGACTCAGGAGGTCATCTCACACAGCGCAACTGGCAGGTTAAATTTCAGCCTGTCGTGTTTCCTCACTATTGAACATTTAAGTCTGACACCTTTTTTTTTCTTTTTCTTTTTTTTCTTTTTCTTTTTTTTTCTTTTTCTTTTTTTTTCTTTTTTCTTTTCCCTGAATGGGTGTTAGGACTCTTAACAACAAAGTCCTGGGACAAAATGAATAATCGTGATGACATCTCTAGCTACTGTCTGAAGGAACCAAAGGTATGCTATGCGACACTGATAAAAGAGGTGGTTCATGATAAGACTAAGAGTGGTGCTTGAGGCCGCTTGCAACAGAAAGTGAATTCCTCCAAATAAAAAAGTTTGATACACTCTATTTGACCTTGTCTGCCATCAGTCACAGACACTTTTGCAGGATAGCACACTGTTGGTGACAGTTTGAAAAATTAAAGAATGATTGAAGATCTAAATATAGGCATCTGGAAATATACATGTCACAGCACATGGGCCAGGGCTTAGTACTGAAATTATGCCAGTTGTAACATGGAGTATATGGCACACACTAATCTACACTTTTGATTATCTACTGCTTGCTTGTGTGTGTGGCACAGAAGTTTATGTGAAATCCCAGAGTCTGGTTTGGGCTTTTATCAGTTTACATCTCCCACCCCAGCTGCACTGTCATTTCAGATGTCCCCTGGAAAAGGACAGTTTCTTCATCAATGCAGAGGAAACAGCCCCTGCCAAACTGTTAACAGCCCTTCCTGCTCTCTGCCTGCTTTCTGAACTGCATCGTGTGCTCATTGACTCAAGCTACAATTTGCATTATTCATTATGTTGTATTTATTTTTCATATTCGCAGAAATCTAGTAAGAGGTTTTCTCTTGATGGCTGCCAGATTCCCAGTGTAACCTAGGCTAGGAAGGAAAGTGACCCAGGTGAAAAAAAACAAACAACAGGACAGTAGGTAAAGCTGATACCTCAATGAAGGCTGCACAGCCCAGCTATCAGTGACAGCAAAATGCAACAGCCTTTGTCTCAGAAAAGGGTTTTCAATGCAGTGTGTTACTTATGGGAGGAGGATGGAAGAGTGTCACATCCCAGCACCAGGGAATCTTTGCTGGGGTTAGAAAGGGCTGCAGTTTGCACAGGTTTCACTAAGCAAGAGAGGGGATATTGTGGTACTTCTTTGTGAACATGGAATGGCTGCTTATGCTTGAGCAAAATTTAAGGCTTAAGTGCATAGCTGTCAAAATTGAAGTTCCTAAGTAAAATGGCTATTGGTTCTAATCATTCAGGTATTTGATATGTGGTCTGTACTTAAAGGTCAGAGGATGACTAATATAAGCTGGTTTATTTAAATTTTCTTATCCCACAGTTTATAATACTTTTAGATTACAACAATCAAGAAAAGATCTAATGAATATATTTAGAATAAAATCATAATGATACACTTACAGCAAAGTTGGTCTTTTGACCAAATACTTTTTATCACAGTGCATTACAACACTGCTTTTAAAATCCACAAAAAATTCTTAAGCATCTAAAATAACCATCTGGAAACATCATGACAGAGCAGCACTGACTGGGAACAAAAGGCAAAATGGTATGTCATTTATTCCAAAAATTTCCAGACACAAACCAGAATCATCAGGTTTTGTGATTAAATTAATCCCCCTGCAACATTAACCATGCAGCATGAACTAAACCTGTTACTTGACAGTGCACAAGATGTGAAAATCTTTATTTACAAATATTTGGTGATCAATACTACATTGAAGACTTCCCATGGTGGCCACTGTTTTAAAGAAGAAAGGAAGTGGAGGTCTTGCTCTATTTGCTCTACGTAGTCTTCTTTCAGAAAAGTCAAATGGACTTTGCTGCGAATAAACCCAGGCAAGAGCTGTCTGCCAAACAAGAAGGAAAAAAAAAAAAAAAAAAAAGATGAGTCAAGAACTGGATCAGCAAGCTCAGAAGCTTGAAATCCTCCACAGACCTACATTCTTTCTGTAAAAGCCTGCCTCACGGATGCCACTGACCTCAAATTCTGTTTCATGGGGACCTACTTACCAGTGCACATCATCAACAGTCTTTTTTAAAGTGGAACAGAAAATTTCCACCATTTATTGATCAGAAAATGTTACTTCATAATTAGGCTCTTCTTTTTTTATTTTTTTTTTTTAATGTGACATATCACTCCAAAAGAAGTCAGTAAGGCATTCCAATAATGGTGAAACGTTCCCTTTTCCATTTCCCAAATGGAACTCTTTGTTTACTATTTAGAATGTACTTTCTTTCAGTTTTAATTTTGTAAATATTTGAAAACAGCAATCTTTTAAAGTCAAAGTAAAAAGTTATCACTGAGATAAATATTAAACATTTTATGCAGAACAAAACAAAATCCTTAAAATACTTTCAATAAATGGCAAAAATATTTTGTTTCAAGCTTTGAAACAAAATGAACTTGAAACATCAAAACCTCCTTGTGGTACACAAGTTCAGAATTTTAATCACTTCTATTCATTCCTAAATTCTGGGCTGATATCTCATTAGATGTCTCGTTATACCCACAGGAGGGCACATTAGGAGGAACCAGAGAGGGGAAGGTCACCAGGAAGGACACCATAGCCAGTGGGGTCCTGAATTGGCCATGAATGCAGTAGCTTAAGACCTGGTATGTAATTTGTGTTTTGAATCATGCCAAGGGGTAGGACATTTGGATTTTAGCATTCACAGTAGTGTCTGAACATAGTGCTACACTGTCCTTGTTCTATTCAGAGCCACCTTTGTGAGGCACAGACATTCCTAAAGCAGAGAGAACCAAAATCCATGATGATGTGTGGCATTTGGGAACCTGTCTGGCCTTGTGCTCTCAGGTGTTGTCCCAGGCAGCCACCCTGAGACCACACATTGAGAAGAATGGCCTTGGTGGAGAAATGGCCTCTCATTGGTCATTAGAGCTGGTAAACCCTTTTTTAGTTGGCAGGTGTGAAAATTGCTCACTGGTCACATTTTTAAAACTGAAAAAGGTAGAGTATTATAAAGAACGAAAATGGTAATAGGAATAAACCTTGGGAAGCTGGTTAATCCTTTACTTGCCCAAGAGCCCTTGTTATTTGAAGGACCTGTAACCTGGTTTCCATGATGTGTCTTAGTAGTTTGAAATACCTTGGTGACAGCTGTGCTGGGCTGGGAAGCACCTTGCAGACACCCTGTAGGTTTTGCAGCAGCTTTGGACCCTGTAAGTCAGAAGCAGCTGTTTTTTGTGCCATGTCTCACTGTAATGCTGAGCTTGATTAAACTTTGAACATCAATGCATTCTCTGCTTCCAAGTCAAGCTGATTTTTGAGCTCTGGCTTTAGAATGTCATCTTGGAAGAAGGCAAGAACAAACACCAGAACATTTCTTGAGAAGCTTTTAATTGCTTTTCATTCCTCAATTCACCTTCTCCTCCCTTCCCACTGAGAAAAAGAAAAAATGCTTGTTTTTTCTTCTTAACTAAAAACAAACTATGAGAAAAGCAGGTATTACCCCACTCCAACAGCTGTATGTGATTTACAGCACATATTGAGTATGCTGTTTTCATTTTCGTCACTTGTCTCACTTGGAGCAAACTTAGCTGTCTGCAAGTGTAATCGTAAGAAAGTGCACACCACAAAAGCACTGGCAATCTTTCCTATTCGAGTTAAGTTAGGCTAGGAACTTGCTCTATTCTCACTGCTTGTGTGTGCTGAGAAAATGTTAGCTCTCTGGCTGGTGGATAGGAGCAGAGACCTGTTGATTGATGGGGACCAAGAGCTCCTGCTTATGGAAACAGACATTATTTGTCTTTTTTTAGTCTGATCGGATCCTCAGTGGCTGGTAATTACTACATTTCCAGTGGAGAACAAAGTCTCCATGTTTAACGTCTCCCCTCACTTTGCACCAAGTTGTTGCTGGGATTTGCCTGTCCCAGCTCTGCCATCTGTGCAGAGCTGGACTGGGATTTCATGACTAAGTGCACCATGCCCCGGGGTAGCACAAATACACAATGCAAGGAACCTTTCCTCATTTCATTTCTAGCTCTACCTCTTCATATTGTTTACCTAACAGAGCTGACATGCAGTCATTCCAGTTGGTAGGTATCAGCTTGTCAGTGTCTGATCAAGCAGCTACTCTTGGTAATGCATTACCTATTCAGGATTTAAAACCAGTTTTCCTTATCCTAGTTCTCATAAGGCATCAGTGCTGCAATGCTTTATTTTATGAGGTTAATAAATTAAAACTTTCTTTCCATGTTCTGTGGAAAGACAAAAGGTTGTTATTATTCTTGCAAAACCACATTAAACAGAAAGCAACAGCAACCGGAGTACTGCTGACATTGCTTAATGAAAACCAGAGCATTGCAGTGGAAAACAGGCTGAGAAGGACAGCTTCCATTAGAGGAAAGGAGAGATTAAAGACCTCTCTTTTATATTACCTAGGGAAGGAATGTGAAAGAATGGGTTTGAAGAAGGGTCTAATTGAAGGATATAATGGAAACAGTAAACGGCTTATGATAAGATCAGTAGGCAGAGACAGTGAAGCCACTACTGCTAGGAATATGTGTAGAAGTTCATAAACCCCCCAAAAGCCAAGTCAGTCTGGAACAGACGGATATCCCGGGAAATATCCCGGGAATTGTGAGTATTTAGAAATCCTATTGGACAAGGACAAAAGTTTTGAAAGGGAAGAATGTAAATAGCTTGAAGAACAATCAAGTATTTTTCACATTAAAAAAAAAAAAAAATCACTGAAACAGAAGGAGATTCAAGAAGATCAAGGTCTTTTCCTGATGCAGGAATGAATGAAATTTGGTGACAATTATGCTCTGGAGATACCTCTGTAATCACAGAAAATTGGTCTTCTCAATAAGGGAAAACTGCAGAGCTTGGAAAGTTAAAACCTCTTAAACTTGAAACTATTATAACCATGTGTCATATTACTTCTTAACAAGTTGTATAAAAGAGTTTTGACTTAGACAAGTATGGTTTTAATTAATTTAAAGCGTTAATTCAACCAGGCTAAGAACAAAGACAGTGGAGAGGAAAGTGGGATGTAGGAAAATATTTCTACTTCAAAGAATATTCAACTTCTTTAACAACAGCAAGAGAAACAGGATACCAAGAAGAGGAGATTTTCTGCAAAGAAGTCCTCACTCTTCCTAGGTTTGCTGTAGTAGGTAAAAAAACAAAAACAAAAACAAAACAAAACAACAACAACAAAAAAAAAACCCAACAAAAAAACAGCCATTGTATTTGCTGCTTCTCTGATTTTTGAGGCAGGGCTGACTAATCTTGTTTTCCTTCACCTACCGATGGTTTTGAGAGTGACTCCACCTGAGCAATGTGCCACCTGTCCTCCAGTGCAATCTCTTTTTCACCACTCCCTGATTGGCAGCACGGGTTAAGTGCTGTTATCTCCTGTAGTTAATATTGCCATCTGACACCACTGACCATTTTA
Organism: Ceryle rudis; assembly: GCA_033439905.1. Lineage (NCBI taxonomy): Eukaryota > Metazoa > Chordata > Aves > Coraciiformes > Cerylidae > Ceryle > Ceryle rudis. Next base: position 12,967 of record JAAGNO010019877.1, read on the forward strand.
TGTGTTCCACAGAGTATCTGAATATATCTGCCCTCTGGAGAGACAAGACATGTCTCATTTCTTTCTGCTCTTAACTGCTGCCTGCTCTGTCTTCATACTATACACTTGTTCTTGTCACTTGGTCCTTTCCCCTATCTACACTTATTCCACCAACTTTCTTTCTCTCTCAGCTATTAAGAGCCCTGAGGCTAGTCCAGTATGTTTGCATTGGTAGGTATGTATATACATGCACGTATGTATGTATTTTATCTATTCAGACCATGCCAGCTTCCTGCTCCTTTTTGATGGCAGGTATCTGGGGGACAGTTGCCTGGCCATGTGGAAGGAGGAAAACCTGCCTGCCTGTACCGTATCTGTCTCTTTCTGGGTTTATCTTATCAGTACTTAAAACCTCTTTGGAGTACTTATATTTTTTTATTGGGTGTTTGAAAGAGACACACATAATATAATTGGTCTAATGATAATTCTGCTATGATGTGTTTATAAATACAGGCTGTAACATCTCTGAAAAGTTTAGAATTTTGTATTGAAAGATGCCAGTTTACAGGGAGGTAGAAATGTGAACCAGAAGAACTAGGTCATTATGGGAGAGTTTCTATTTTCACCTGAAATCAATGAACATCAACTGACATCCTGATGAAAGGATTACACTGTTTTCTTATTGACTTATTGTCATTGTGTTTTCTCTTTGCTTTAAACTCTGCCCTGGTGAGGCACTAGGGAATGTTTCTGTTGCAGCAGCAGAGCTATGTACAGCTATCCAAATTAATTAGTCCTGTTAATCAGCAAGGTATATTTGCCCAGGCTGAACAGTAGACTGATGGGATTTTTAACTTAGCTGTTTAGCTTCCTCAGCGTAGATATGTTCAGGTTGACCTACATGATATATACCTAGTAACTGGTACCATTTTTCCCTGGAGTGATAAATGACCATCAGAGGTCCCCAGGTGGAACTCATGATCCTGGCTTGAAGTAGAGCAAGACCTGCAGCAGCTCTCTATCAACAACTGCCTCTGGTTAACTCTGATAGCCTAATAGTGTTTGCCAACCCTTACACACACTCTAGGCAGGTGCTTTCTACTTCCTTTTTTTCTTCAGCACATAGAGCCTGGTTAATGTTCTGAAAGGAGAATTATTGCAGTGGATAAAGAAAATCTAAATTTAAATATGCTGCAGCTGCTGCAGTCACTTTCTGTTCAGGTCCATCTACCATCAAGAAAGGGAAATGGGCAAAGGTTGGTCAACTTGCTCAATGCTATGGCTGAGGAAACACAGGAAGGTGAGTGGTATGTAACTGTTGGTATAGAAACTGGCAGTAAGAATGGTTATGAGCCTTCCCAGAAACACTTCTTATACTTTCTTTTTCCTACCTTAAAAATTAGAAAAGCTTCAAAAGTTTTTTGGCAAGGACCAAGAAAATGTCTCCATGGAAAGGGCACAATGACATCCAGCTGATAAGAGTGGCTTAGCACATAGCTTTCTCCAGCCCATGAAAATTTATGACTGAACTCCATCCTGTCACACCATACTCCAGATCCTAGAGCAGGATGGGTCTGTAATGCAAGATCCTCTATGGGAAAGTGCTGTTGCTCATGTAATCCACTGCCTTAGTGGTGGGCTGTTATGACACCATCTGTCTAGCCTATCTGAACAACTGTGCAGGGAATCTGGAAGGCTGCTGCCTTGTGCCCATAGTCCTCTGGGAGCTTTTTCCTCCTTCTTGATAGCCTTCAGTAACATGCTGCACATTTCTTGAATATTTTATGCCAAATTTTTCCTCTGGTCAAACAAATCTCAAAAATTAAATTTGGCTCTGGTAAAGCTCATTTATGCTTCTGTGTTCCTCAGTCACTCAGAAGGTGCAAATCCTGCAGAAGAGAGGCCATTACTACTATTTTATGTAAACTGTATGTGTGTTTCTGTGCTTACTCATTTAAAATGACTGCTCTATCTACCATAAGGAGGGGCTTCATTGTGATACATGTCATATATATCTATGCCCTTTAGAAACCACAGTTTGGACACTTGACTTTGAAACTGCAGTGACCAGATTCTGCCTCTGTTTCATGGAATGATCCTTCAGCTTTGACTTCATTTAGATAAGACATTCCTGGAAGTATCTTTTAGGATAAACAAAGCAGTCAGATGGTCTACCTTTTGTGCCTAATCACCACAGACATGGCCTCTGAGATAGTCATTATATCAGTCATGTCATAGAAATGAGACTCAGCAATTTTTCTAAAGCTCTTAAGGGAAAAATAAGGCTTTGGAGAAGGTATTTATTAAAACAAGCGAGATTGAACTAGACAGAGGAAAGCGTATTTGCTTTTGTGGATAGCATAGCAATTACAGTCACAGTAGTTTTGCTATTTCAAATGTTTAAATCTTCTGGAGTATATTTGGACATAACTGAAATTTTTAAAACTCGGTGTATTGTGCACAATGTTAGAAAGTGTAGCCTGAAATTTTAATGGAGAATAATCTGTGTTTGAGATGGAAACAAAGTAGAAACCAATGAAAAATTCAACAGACGTGTAATCCCTACAGAAAGGAGGAGAATGATTTGTGACATGCATTTTGAGCAGAGTGGATGGAATATGGTAAAGATGACAGTGGCATGTCTGGGTAGTTTATTCCTTAATGGGGGCAGAATAACAAAGACAATAAAATGTGAGACTAGTGCAACTCTGGGCCTCCCACAGAGAACCAAAGTCCTGCTTTTGAGGAATGAGCAGAAATAAAATCCTGTGAAGCACTATGGCAACCATCACCAGGGATACCATCACAGATCTGAAACATGTTTATCCAGAAGAATTACAAGTTATGGAGTGGGATGATTAACTTGGAAATGGTATTTTAAAAGTAAAAACACTGTCAGCTGGTAATTGCAGTGGAATTGGACTTCTTAATAAAACAAAACTGTTTTTAAGAGATACGGCAGTGACTATGTCCTAGAAATAACTACAGAGAGTTGTATTTCCAAAATATCTATACATAAGAGAACCAGGCATTTTGCAAGAAGGGAAACCAGATCAAAAAAGTCACTGCAGTAGAACTAGGTAAAGATCTTTAAGCAAAATGTAAGTTAGAAAAAAAAAAATTAATAATCTCAAAAATACTTTACGGTCCTATGTAAGACCGATACATGCTGACATCTGCAGTTAATCATGTTCGTGGGTGAAGCAAATTCCATTTGGTATAGTGTGGTCCTCACTATAGGGATAGGGTTCAGCTGAGCTATATTCATATTTGGCAAAGGTGGAACCCCCACCAGATTCTTGGCTCTGTTTTGTTTTAAAGAGGGAAGTGGGAATTGTCATATTCTGTTCCTGGATATATCACTGACCTGATCTATCACACTGGGTAATTCATTTACTTCTTTCAAGTTCCTGTCTTTCAAAGGAAGACAAAATCTTGCCAGAGCATTATGAAGATGAGCTACTTACTATTTATGCAGAGATTTCAACCTGTGAAGTGTTGGTTTACAAAATGCTGTATGAAGTAATTTGTTGGCATTCTTCACAACTGAATTTTTTTTATCACGTGTCTTGCTTTCCTCTTCCACCTACACTGCCCACAAGTCATTTTGTTTCTCCATCAGTTCTCCAATTTCACATAGTTCTTGTTGACACTGTCTGCTCACATCTTCTGCAGAGGTACAGAAAAAGATAGTGTTATCCTTTACCCATGCTGGATTAATGAGTGATCCTGTAAGAGCAATAGCTAATAGTAGTCCATGAAAACAAACGTTTCTGACTCTTGCTGCCAGGCCTGGTTCACATAGGAAGATGAATGGTCTTTGGTGGTAGTTAGACAGTTCCAGTCTCCTGCCACATCTCTCTGGGTTTATAAATGTTCATCCACCAACCTTTGCAGATGGTTCACTTAATCAAAAATTAAAAAAAAAATCCGTTATCTCACAAGTCCCTCAGTCTCTGCCAGGATCCCCATATGGTGCTACTTGGCTCTCCCATGAAGGAGGCTGATGTCCAGGAACATGACTGGGTTAACCTGACAACACACCTGCATATCTGCTTGTACCCTGTGCCACCCAACAGAGAAAACTGAGCAAGACTGAAGTCTCTATCGCTGATCATCAGGCAAGTACAAGACGCGTTAAATCAGAAAAAGGTTTCTAATGTTTGAAATTTGAAAGAAACTAGTAATGTTTTTGTAGTAGTAGCCTAATCCTGATTTTGAATAACAAAAAGCAATTTTTGAGTAACAGGAAAAACAAAAGAAAAAGACAAAGGCAAATTATCACAGACATGTTCCTTCTCAGTCTCACGAATACCATCACCTCTGTATTTTCTTATGTGTTTCTTTCAACTCTGATAGTGTTAAGGTTTGCCTCTCAATATAATATCAAACCATTTCTCAATGCTTATGTCTTGGCTTATGATTTAAGAAATGAGTGCTTTATTCTGCTGCATTGTTTAACATTACTCTTCACTGTTACTGGTAGAAATACATTGCTGTCATTTGCAAACTGACACAAATTCAATCATCCTTTCAGTGGATGCCATACCCAGATTGAATTAACCACTATGCATGGTATTGTATAAAAGCACTTCAAGTTAAAATGGTTCAGGTCAGTCCAATAACCAAGAAGCTCAGTGATTCATTAGAGCTGATGTCTTTATTTATATTAGTATTGAAGGCAATTAAGTTTTTGCAGTGTGGATTTTCCTATGCTGAACATACTGGTCTTTATGATTGAATTTTCTTAGAGTGGTGAGCTGTATTATTTTATTTTTTTTTCCCTCTAACATTTTGTCCTGTATTTCAAGGGTGGCAGAACACTTGCTTGGTCTGATATGGGTGGCAGCTGCAGCTTCTCTGTGGGTGATGCACTGGTCAGGAGAGCACCCCTGCATGGCAGCCACTCTCTGCTTCCCTCTGGGACACTTCTTTCCTTTTCACTTGCAGCAACATTCTGCCCATGTTTTTTCAAACCAAAAGACCACATGGTTATGGAGCAGTTTATTCTCAGTGAGGAATGATTCAGGTGTTTTTTCCCAAGCTTATGAAGATTAAGAAAGATAGCAAAGTCTCTCCTAATGATTCAGTGTAGTAGTTAAAAAAGTCAGGGCTTATTTCTAGATGAATGTGGTCATAGTTTTCCCTTTATAAGTGCATATACCAAGTACAACTCAACTATACTGCCATATGAATCAGAAGAAGTGCCTATATAGAAAGCCTGCTGATGTGGGAGTTACAAGCATGTGTTAGTGAGAAGAAGCTGTGACTCTACCTTAGGTGCTTTTTTGAAATCTTTTTGAAATCTCATACTCTGTTACAAATAGAAGAAACAACTACCTGCATTAGGTACACAACACAGATACTCTCTGCACCATCTAATCATGAAGACAGGGGTAAGATGGAATCTTATGTATCAAAACATTCTAGGGGGTACCTCACAAAGACTTTCATATAGCATCTCCTCTATGCCCCCAAGGCTACCCATCTGAAATCAGAAACACTTGGTTCCAAAAAGACAGCAACAATTAAGGATGGTGGGTGTTTTCCATGTGGTAGAAATCAGTAAGTTTTCATGGCTCCCAGGAGAGCCTATTTCAACAAAGAACTTGGCTCCTTAGATGCATATGCAGCTTTTTGTCAAAGATGACTCTGTTCTTGGAGATGCACACCAAAGTTAGCACACTGCTGGGCTGTTCCAGAACAAAAAAGATGAGGCCAAATCCTCTGGACTCAATACATGCTGATGCTGGGGAAAAGCTCAGGCTTTCCAATGTCTTCTTTCTTGCTCTCAGAACTAGATAACACCAATGAAACACCTTGATGGAAACATCCCATGGCAAATTTCAAATAGGAGAGGTAGGAATTTGTGGGTGTATTCAGTGTTAGAGACTTAAGAATTTAGGGGATTATAATGGAATACAAGGGGTGTAAACTGGCCTTCCTTTTTAACAGACTTCAAACAGTACAATCTGCAGACAATCTTTTCGGTGATTATTTCATGTCATTAGCTGATCTGATTTATTTCCTTTATGATGAGTCTGCCAGCTAAGATACAATGAGATTGTAAAAGAACTCTTTAATTTAATAGCTTTCATTAGATCATGAGCTTCTCAATTGAATGAATAAGGAATTATGAGCAATTTAACTTGTGAAGGGAAGCAATGATCACAGATTGAATCTGAACTTATGGAGAGGGCGAGGAGGAGGAAGAAAATATGAACTTTAAACTGCTCTTAAAATTCACACGGGATCTGTGTATAGAAAAGAAATAAAGAATCTGAATACCCTGATTTGTTTTATCTGTAAATGTTTATTAACCATTCATAGCATTCTGACATTTAGATAAACAGCTATATTAAGTAGCACTTGAGCAAAGCAGCTTTTGGCTAGTACCTTAAATTGTGCTATTCCCAATGAAATAAACTGAAATCAAGAGTGACCACGCTATGCAAGTTGTGTAAGACCAAACAAGCATCTATTCCATTTTCTCATCTCCATCAATGACCAGGTCCAGACCCACGGCATCATTAATGCAAAAGCTCTTGAATTCAAAGGAAATATTTTCATGTTGATTTCACAAAGAGCAGAAGCAAGCAGGACTAGTGAAGTGATTGTCCCACTGTACTTGACACTGGTGAGGCCACACCTTGAGTAAGCACCGTGTTCAGTTTTGGTTGCCACAGTATGAGACACACATTGAGGTGGTGGAGCAGGTCCAGAGAAGGGCAACAAACCTGGTGAAGGGTGTTGAGAAAGTCTTATGAGGAGCAGCTGAGGGAGCTGGGGTTGTTTAGTCTGAAGAAAAGGAGGTGAAGGGGAGACCTTATCGCTGCCTACAACTGCCTGAAGGGAGGTTGTAGAGAGGTGCGTGTTGGTCTCTTCTGACAAGTCACAACTGATAGGACAAGAGGAAATGGCATCAAGTTGCACCAGGGGAGGTTTAGGCTGGACATTAGGAAAAACTTCTGTACTGAGAGAGTAATCAAAGACTGGAACAGGCTGCCCAGGGAGGTGGTTGAATAGCTATCCCTGGTTGTATTAAAAAGCTGTCTAGATATAGTGCTCAAGGATATGGTATAGTAGTGGCCTTGGTAGAGTTAGGTAATTGTTGAACTTGATCTTAAAGGTCTATTCCAACCACAGCAATTCTGTGTGATATGTGACAATTATATATTTACCCATTTTCAAACCAAAAAATAGATCTGAATATTTTGAATACCCACAAAGTAGTTGAAGTACATTGTGTTAATACAAGAATACCCCAAATGTGAAAGAAAGATAATAAGGATATTTTCAGTTTTGCTTGTAAAAACATTGATACTCATCACTGTGACTATTGCCTTTCCACTGCTCCATGGGAAACTCTTTGGTGCTGTTAGTGGTGTTACTGATTTGAATCCCAGTCCTTTCCAGAGCTAGGTGACTTCCTGCCCTTTATTGTAACAACAGTAGATAGTTTACTGGTGAAACAAGTGATCTGGATAATTACCTCAGGCTCCTATAGGCCACCATGCATGGCAGGAAGGACAGACTGCCCTGGGTGTGGATGGAAGCAAGGTTGGACCTGATGAGCTTAGGGAGATGTAGGAATTTGAAGCTCTGGGTTTTACTGCCCATGGGTCTCTGGGGTGTTGTGTTACTCTAGTCAAGGACTTTACCTGGATGAACATTTGTAAAGGACTTCTGAGTCTTCAGAAAAGAGCATGTTCATGTATTTCCAGAGGTAGCCTCAAGGGTCCTAAGGAGAGAATGAACGACTCAGATTTCCTCATATTGCTTTCAAAGAGCACAGGCTTCCTGCCCCTTACACAGTCCTGGAAGGGAGATTAAGATTTATCTCCTTGTTTGTTCCAAAGGGTATTTTTTTAATAACCAGTTATGGAAATACTACCTATTGTGCCAGAATCTGTAAAATGTGGGTTTATATTTTATGTACACAGTAAAACAAAAATTTTTGCTCCTTTATGTGTTGCTATAGAGATGTATACAAAAGATCTTTGTAGAGGAGATAAGCAGTTTGTAGGCAGTTTAAATACAAGTGTTTTATGTGAAAGGAGTAATAAAATAATTAAAGAATAGAGATAATTTTCAATTTAACTGTTAGCTTCTGTTTGCTGTGGTACTGGAGATCGGAAATTTACTGCTGCAGAGACAAAATGCATCCTGATGAGAGAGTCAGGCAGCAAAGTTACTGGGATGTGGACCCTTTTATCAAAAGAAAGGCAGACTGAGAATATTTTGAGGGTGTTTTTTTGGTTGGTTTTTTTTTTTAAGGTTTAGCACATGCTTGTTCTAAATTCCCTCTGTTTCCAACACCAAAGAGAACCCTCTGTCAAACAGCCCCTTGATCAAACACCTTAGAAGTTGTCTTTATTCAAGCTCCTTGTGTACAATTTGTTCTTTTGCAAGTCCTTAGATTACAGCCAGGTACTAAAAGGGAGAAGAAAAAAATTAGTGACCTCCAAACCCCACCATTTCATGATGAGCCACACTCCTAGAGCTGCTATTTCCTCCAGAAGCCAGGCTCTTTCTTGCCTTTTCAGACTCAGATTGTTTGGACATTGTCCTGGAAAGCACAGGCAAAAACTGTCAGAGTAATTGTAACTTCAGGAAATTCATTACAGATGGCCAAGTTCATAGAATTGTAGAATAGAATCATAGAATGGTTTGGGTTGGAAGGGACCTTAAGGATCATCTAGTTCCAACCCCCCTACCATGGGCAGGGACACCTCCCACTAGATTAGGGTGTTCAAAGCCCTACCCAACCTGGCCTTGAACACTCTCCAGGATGGGGCATCCATAACTTCCTCTGCTCAATCCACACAGGTCCAACAACTCTAGAACACATTTTCAAGTATAGTAACATGTACCTAGTTATAAGTATTATAAGTGTACTTTCAATTAACAGGCACCTGGTTACTAGCTGGCCTAGACAGTTTTCCAACACAAGAAGATAAAAATTGTTCACAGTGACTCCAGTGAATGCCCCAAAACCACATTAAATTGTAGCATGCAAAAGGCAGTTTTTCTTTCCCATCTGTTCATGTGTATCAAATATTGCATAAATGTAGGTGATGATAATTCATGCCAGTTGGGGGTTATTTGGATGTGGTGTTCTGTTTTGAGTTCATCTTTCATCAGACCATGTTCATCAGTGCTTGGGTCCATTCATCCACTGGCAGTTAGGATTTTTTGTGGCACGAGGGGGTTGCTTTGTTTGGCTTTTTATTAAATTCCCATTATGGAAGGATGGCAGGTAGCATTTGGGAGGAAGAAAAGCAGTTCTTTTTCACAGAATTAGGAAAATATAGTTCCAGTGAGAATGAGATCAGCATCAGAAGGCATCTGCTGCCAAGGAAATAGATTGTATTACAGAAATAAGATCACAGTTTTCTCCCACTTCAAATTCTCTATTTTGATCAGTATCTGTGTTACAGTCCAGAGGAAACAGCAACAGGAGGAAAAGCTGCTGTTGCAAAACAATTCGGCACATATGGTATTAAAGTTGTTTTTTTTTTTTTTTTTTAAAGTGACAGTAGGATGGTGCTTGATGCTCTCATTGGCATCGAAGGACACTCTGGAGGACAAGGATGCTTTTGCCCTGAGGCTCATGCCTGAGACGGTCATCCATCACTTCCCTCATCACCTTCTCAATTAAACCTCAAACTTGAGAGACAGAATATTCTGTGTGTGTGAAACTGTGTGTTGACTGGGAAGCAAGTAAAAGTGGATGATGATTTAACTGTTTAGAAAAAAATCCTTGTCACTTACAAGTTGCTGTCATATACACTTGTGTTAGTTACCTAATCCACTGTAACACCCATCAGGAGATAAGGCACGACTTGCCCAGACTTTGCCACTTGTAAATAGATGTGAACCATATATGTCTTGTAAACTCCATAGCAGTCCTAAATGTGAGTTTAGTTGTGTCCGGTGTGCTGCTTCTAAAAGCAAGCGCTACTAATGTTTTTACATCAAACTCATAAAACTTGGAACTGCTTTTTAGGTCTGGATCTGACCTTTCCCAAAGTCTGGGAATGCTGAGGTGGTTATTATAAGACTGTGAAGCCAAAGAGTAAATGCAACATCCACAAAGGAAAGCACTAAGAAGCATAAACTATTTTCATGTCAAGATGCTGATATGGCTCAAAACCAAGTGACGGTAACTGTCTGGTGAGAAGTCCTTGACTCTTCTTATTTATTCTGTGAAGTATGTCTCTCTTAAGCAGAAAAGCCACACAGTCATATAGGTTGGCTTAATTTGTTCAAAGGAGTTGAAAAGGTCAGTGAAAGTCCCTTCCTGGCTGTGTGCATGTTGGGTGTGGGAAGGAAACAAAGGCAAATTATTCTGCTCGAGTTGTACAGCATTTTAAAATTAACATTCAGCCAAATGCAAATTTTCTTCTGCAAAAGATCTTATCAGCTTTTGGAAGAGAATAGCTGCCTTTTATTTGCTTGGTGCCCAGCAGAAAGGGTCTGATAAGAACAGAGATTGAAAATAAAAATAAAAAATTTTAAAATTCCCACTGGTTCTTTAAACCACCAGTCCATCACAGCAACTGCTGTGGGTAGTTCACTTCTGCATATTTGTTAGTGTTTGTTCCGGCCTCAGAATGTGGGCTTTCTGGAAACCTGATCCTTATGAGCTCCAAACAACTGTGTGGGTAAGGAATTGCCCTTTACGAAAGGAACACATAATTTCTTACTCCCCTTCATGAATATTAACCATTTCCTTCTCAGAACAATGTAATGATTTAGCTGACTTCTCTGCCTTGCAGATGTGAAGAATAAGGTTAAACTGAATAATACAAAACCCAAGAGAGAAATAATTTAAGGGCAGAGTTCTGGAAAAAGTTCTGGGCAGAGTTCTGGAAAGAGTTCACCTTCGTAACATTTAATATTATAAAACCATTGAGGGATTGGTTTGTGGTTTTGTTTTGTTTTGTTTTGTTTTTATTGTCTTATCTATTTTCTTATCCGTATCCTTGGTAGGTTAGTTTTGCTGATCTTGTAGTCAACCTAAAATCCTTCCAAGAGCTCAAGATAGAAGTAATAGTGTAACTAATGTGATAGCCTCTTACTATTTAACGAATAAATGGGAAACTAACTATTATGGGTGACAAAATAAATTTAGGGGGGAAATGAGCGAAGCAAATACATAAAGAACCAGGCTGTACGCAGTGAAAAAACAGTTAACTGAGTAAGTTTGGAGAGAAAGTTTCTTTCCCTTGGAAACTTTCCTTTCTTTTCTTTGTAAGGAAATGATCTTTTTTAATGGGTCATTTATTTCATAGCTGTCTGCAATAGATCTTTCCCCCTTCCCTTTGAAATCTCTAGATACAGTCATTGTGAGAGACAGTGAACTGAAGGAAACACTCTAACAACTCCCTTGCTAGATCACCAATTGCTCACTCTGGACCTGATCTTTGCCCACTGACTTCGATTATGGTTATGATGGTGTGTGCTGCTTGGAAATAAAATTAAATGATACTGATCTTTCAGGACAAACTTGGATTATATTTGTATTACTGAATTAATTCCTGCCACCTCTGGACAGTTGTTTGATGTCTTTGTAAAGATCTTAATGTCTTACTCTCTGCAAATCTCCACCCTCGAAGGAAGCACTGCAGTTATTAAGACTGCCTGAAAAGGGAAAAATATACTGTTCTAACTCTATTGTGCATATGAGAGTAACTGAGGTTGCAGCCTCTACTCGTCTGACCTAAGCTCCATAGTTCTCTTGAGTCAGATAAATATTTGCATACCCTTTTCCTAGGTGGGAAATAGAGATAGAGAGAGGTTGCATTATTTGCCCCACATAATACAACAAGTTCTTGATAGGGATGAGATTTGAAATCACAGACTCTTCATGTTCATTATATAGACCTTGTTCATTTTCTGAACACCTTCTCCTGAAGGATGAGTGCTGTGAATGTGCCTTATAATACTGGATATTAAATGGTTGCAAAATTCACTGAAGCTGGTGGACTGCTATTGTAATCCTCCAGAGAGAGAGAAGCTAAGTACTCTTCTGTTCAATGAGAGCTAGAATTGTAGAAGATACTGTCCAAAATTACAGAAGTAACAGGAAAAATAAAGAAGCCCATACATCATGGCTTATGGAAAAAAATACCAAACCAACCACATAATAAAAAGGGGGCAGAATGTCACTTGAAATTATGCCAGGGAAGCTGCATCTTGGGTTTTTTTTTCATTAAGAATCGGTTGCACAAATTCAGCTTTAACAGAGTTTCAAGATAAAAAAAAAATGTTTTGCCTGGGGGATATGGCTCATTTTCATATTACAGGCATTTTGAGTAAAATACCTTTGGATAAATAAAGCTCAATTGTATATTGAGCATGGTGAATGAGTGGTTTGTTTTCAACTCAGTATCTGGAGGTGGGGATTGACTGCACAAGACTGAGAAAGGAACACATTCTCTAGGTACATTTCTTCAACAAGTAGCACAACTAAACAGACCTACTAAACTGCAAGCACTTAGTCATCACTGTTATCACACTGAACCCTGGCTGTGCTTGGTCTGTATTCTGCGGTACCAGTTACTTTAGGAGAAACTGATTTGTCCTTCTTCATCCTCATAACTGCATTTAGGAACAATAAATAAGAATGAATGTGTAACATTGCTGTAGAGTAAAGCTTTTAGATTTCATGCACCACCTTCTCTAAGTCATGTTAAAAATACAGTTTAATATAAATATTGAACATTACTCTGAGGTATGTTATTGCAAAAGTGTGGTTAATTCAGTGTTGCTTGAAACTACATTGCAGCGCAGTGATGCAGTATGCCCAGAAATATCCCCATATATGTAAACAGCAGAATTAGCAACCTGTGGTCGAGCATTTAAAAATATCATAGTTATAAAGGTTAGGGGGAAGGATTCTGCTTACCTTTTGGTTTTGGTTTTTTCCCCTCAAGGACAGCTTCAGAGGGGGAAGTGAGTTCCATTCTGGTGTCTTAACCAACATTGGTCTCTGCCTGAGCTACTCAGCTTGCAGAATTAAAACAGTCACAACTTCAGTGACCTTACCTCAGAATACTTTTGTTCATCTGAACATATAACTAGAAGTATACAGAAAGAAGAAAGAGAATAAAACCAAATAAATTGCATAATCCTTCCTTATATTCCTATATCCAGACCTTACATTCTTGCTCATGTATATTAATTAATAATTACTAGGGGCAAAACAAAGCTAATCTAGTCCTTTGAAAGTAAAGCACTGTTATGACAAGGTTCCTGAGTAACCTCAGCTGTTCTAGTGCATTCCTGGCAGGACAAGCTGTTTCAGAGATAGCAAGGGATTGGGTTATACTGGAGCTACAAGATGTGCACTTTGAACTGCATCCAGAAGTGAATAGGTCATCAAGGCAGCTGCTGAGGAGCCAGTGAAAATGTTCCTACTTGTTAAACTGGGCTAGCTGAGGGATCGCCAGATTCACCTCAAGTTGTAGTTATCTAAAATACGTAGGGTTTTGGTACACATTACCCAAGTTCTGTAATTTTCAATAAATTAAAAGTTGGAAAGCTATTACCTGAAGATGAAAAATGCTTCATAAATAATAGTGAGAATTATATGAGTAGTGACTAAATAACGTGTAAGATTTTGTTTGTGCTCCTGAACCGTGTTTTCAGAGAGCAGATAATCTCACTTGTAGATCTTCTCCATCACTTAGTGTTCCACACAACCATGTCCTACAGCTGCACAGAAAACACAGCTCTGCACACCAAGTTTCATAAGGATATTGTAAGAAAGAAACTTTATGCCAGTTTCTGTTATTACCACTCCCACTGTAAAACTGCAAATATGTCTGGAGCTTCTTTACAGCTACACTGAAGTGATTGACTGTAGATGTTGATCTCTACTTGGTTAATACCAGAGTATTGGCGATGTCTAGCGTGCAATGTTGTGTGAAATCTGTATCTTCTGTTTGAACATCTTTGCTGCTCTGGAACATGACTTGAATATTTTTCCCCGTGTGTATGTGGAATAGAATCCAAAGGATGTTTAAATCTGGCTTATTCCAGATTTCATTCAAGTATTAACCCCTTTCTTTTATCCTTGCAGTGATTTGGCAAAAACGTGCATCAGTCTCCACCTCTTAAATTCTGTTTGGTATTGGTAGGTCTCTCCATGCATCCTAGGGCAACCTGCAAACTCCAGTTTGTTGTCTTTTCTGCTGTTTCTGTATTTGAAGGATGAAATGCACTGTTAGCACCACGTGAAGTGTTTGTGGCAGGTTAAAATGATATAGGCAAAGAGGATGTTCACTTTGACAACGATCACTACAGCGGTGAATGCGACCAATGCTTCCTTCAGTGCAAGCCCATCCTTCACATCCAAAGCCTAACATTGTGCTCAGAGTCATAAATATCTGCTGTGACAAACTGCCCAAGAGTGCCTCCCCCCCACACCCCCTCCAGCCATATAAGAATACAGGGAAGGGAACCCATATATATAAGCATGTGTGTGTGTGTGTGTGTGTACACAGGGAATGTCAGGGGCAAAAGAGAGAAAAGTTGTTATGGTTCAGAAAGGTCTTGGATTGATTCATTAAAGGAATCTTCTTAGGTTCAGAGCACAGGACACAAGAGAGTATACATGGTTAACTTTTTTCTTGGATCTGCCAAAGTATTCTTGGTAAAGCAAAGTGATTATATACTGGAAATAATACAAAACTTGTGCACCATGCGTTAGTGGAAAGATGAGCTTGGGGAAAATATGTACTGAAGCTGCTTAGGTGTGGAGTGGAGAAAGCCATCACTGGTCTGGTGTGCCCTGAGAGAAAAGATCTAGGAAGAGTCAGGTTTTCAGAGGGTTGCTGGCCTCACAGCCTGTGCCACAGAAGTCTACCAGAGACAGCAAGGACACATGGCTACAATCCCTTTAGCCTGAAGAAAGCTTGAAGCTCTTAGGTCACAGTACAGCAGCAAATGACTCATGTAGTGAGGGTGAGTAAACTTTAGTAAGGCAGTGGAGTAATCTTCTACTATTTGATATAAAATGAATAAGTGAGGAGGAACATTTTTCAGAACATATAATTGCAGTGTTCTGTTACCATCTCTCTATATATTTGTCTGTTTTGAAAATGGTTGTCCTGTTCGTCTTCTCCAAGAATTTTGGGGATTTTTTTTTAAATTGCACACAGAAAGAAAAATTAACACGTCCAGAAACATCATCTTCCATGTCATATATTTAGGCATGTCTAATAAATGCTGTTTGAAGTCTGGTGAGTGTATGTAAATGAGAAATCTTGTAATTTTTTCCTGCCATACCTGAGTTTTCAGTCAAAGTGAAATTCTATTTTTAATGTTTCTCTGGTACACAGAACATAATCCAATCTAATCTAAAATGATTAATCTAACTCATATCAAAAAATAAGGAACAGAGACATGGGTCAACATTATGCAGCTTCTGGGAAAATGAATTTCTGAAGAGAGCGCAATTCTAGCAGAGCCCACATACCATGATTGTGAACCTTGCTCTCGGAAA
This sequence comes from Ceryle rudis, assembly GCA_033439905.1. Lineage (NCBI taxonomy): Eukaryota > Metazoa > Chordata > Aves > Coraciiformes > Cerylidae > Ceryle > Ceryle rudis. Next base: position 28,460 of record JAAGNO010019877.1, read on the forward strand.
ACTTTTATCGGTTTCTTTATATGTACACTATACATTTTCTTTCTTTAATATGCTTTAAAAGTATGGATTTGTGATTTACTTATTTCAGTCATGTCCTGTGTTTTAAATTTCTGTCTCCATCCTGTGGTTAAAAGCTTATGCTCTAATAACCTAGGAATAAATTTGAAGGTGCTTCAAGGTTTTCAATTTGAGAGGAAATCTGTACTGTAAGATGTGTTTTTCAACCTAGTCCTTTGATAGTCTGGTGTGACATAAATCTTATAGCATGTTAGCTATAAATTTAACATGCAGTTAGACAACTATGTTTGACTTTGATTCTCTAAACGACTCCAAAGGCATAACCAGAATCCATTTAGACAAGAGCAAGAAACTCCAGCCTTTTATTTACCTCACTTCTGAGAAAGTAAATTGTGTTTGCTAATGAATAACTTCAGGAAAATGAGCAGACTACAGGAATCTTTCAATTCTCTGTCAGAATTTTAGACCTCATTAGCAAAAACCCTTTCCCACTCCAGTAGTCACAGGTAAAATCCTAGATTAAAGGGCTTGGGATTCAAATTGTTCCCTGATGCAAAAGGTGGTTCAATTCTGGCTGCTTTTTATTCTGTTCACTTTTAGCTGTTCTCAGTAACACTGGCAAGGTCAGTGATGTGCTTTAACTAGGTACAGCTCAGTCATGCAAATTGTATGTATATTCCACCAAGACGCCTCATGAACTGCATGCAGAATTTGTTCCCTTAAGATACTTCAGAGACAGTAAGCCCAGGTGGTGAAATATTCTCTGACTCCATTAGATGATATAAAAGGCAAGCATCAGCAGTCTTGCCATCTATAAGAATACTTGACATTCAGAAGCATGTTGTATAACAACCAACATCAATGTTCAGCCTTAGTCTGGCTCCAGCTGAATTCAAGCAAGCTGAATAGAAGCAACATCAGGCAGGGAGTTTATTTTATGTAAAATATAAACATGTTAACAGGAGAAAATACTGTTTTCTTATGTTACAACCTTAATAACCAATATGCGATTTATCTTACAGTTCTGCAGGTAGTGCAGGGTTTAATTACATGTACATGATTAAAAAGAGCAAATACTCACCTGTACACTTACACCTTGTATTGTACGCTTTACTAGAAATTCAGTATTTTTGTGTCCCCCATTATGTGCCTATTAATTTTACTACCTCTTACTCCATTTTAAAAAACTAGCACAAAATATTTAAGTAGTTTTATTATGATTGCATCATTTTGACAAGGTAGAGAAGAACTATATATTTACAAACAGATATACATATTCCAAGTCTCAAAAAACCAGTCCTTTCCATAGTTCTTCCTCTTTCTTCTTCCCCTTACCCTACACTGATATTCATACAGCACAGGGTGACTTCACTCCTAAAGAGTCATCATGGATCAGTTACGGAGCTTGTGTTAGGTCTTCTTTAACAAAAGCCACAGAAGTTAGAAAATTGTCTCCAGAAAAAGCACTTGAACCTATAGCATGACTGCCATCCTGTTGTTCTTGCTGTTAGAATGAGAGTTGAGAGAGGACTAGGAAAGAGTTTAGCATGTGAACACATACTTGTATTGGGTCGTTTGTATTTGCAGTGGTGTTCATATTCACAAAGCTGATGTTTAAGCTCAGCCTCTTTAAGGAATGTATACCTATTAATGAGGTTTTTGTGGAGAGGTGTTATAACTATTCATTGATTAACTACTGTGGCAAGCAAGATGTTTTGTTCAACTGCAAGGTGTCTTCTCAAAGGATTTGCTCCTGCCACTTCAGAACTGCTAGGAGAAGGGTTAGGATTATCTACAGGATGGAGCACCAGCTTCAGCTGGGTACAAGCTGCGGGTTAGAAGCTGCTTGCCCTTTCAGCTCCTCCTACAGACCTGCTGTGCTATCACAGAAAAGTCCCTTTTTAATATCCTTACATATAGTAAGGTTGCCACCTGCAACAGCATTCATCGGAAGCATTAGGTTGTTAAATTGACCACTGTGAATGGCACATACAACTTATTTTACATTGTGCAACAGTCCCAGCCTGATAACAAAACGAAGCAGAACTGTTAAAGAATTATAGCAACTCTGAGACCATGAATAAGGACTTATGTGCAGTTTCATATTAAAACATTCAGGCAAATCCTGCAAGCAAATCTCCTAGGGGGGTAAAGAATACTTAGTGTGTAAAAAGGTGCAGGCTTAGTGCAGATGGTCCCATCAGGTGGGCACATACCTCCTAAAAGGTGTTATCTGACCTTGTGCGCAAGGTGTTAATCTGAGTAAGTCTCATGGACAGGTTCAAGCAACCTCTTTGAAGTAACGCACATTAACTGGAAAGAAACCAAAAAGGTGTCTATCAAGGCTTCCCCAAGGGCTACTTAAATATTGTCATGTAAAATTGAGAAGAAACACCTCAGCAACAGAACTGATGCAACAGTAAAAAGCCCTGGTCTTTCATCAATCAGAGAGCATACAATGTCCAACAAACTAGCACTAACCCTTGCATTAACAACACAGAAACGCAGTGACTTTCTGACATGGATACCACAGATGCTGGCCTCTAAAAAAAACCACCCAGTGTCTGTGATAGATGCTGTAGGTTTTTTACACGAGCACTTACCCTACTTGATTATTCCTTTCCCTTTATATGAGCCCAAGTGGCAAAAAGACTGCTCTCCTTGCTAGCACTCACACAAGGGCCAAGAATAAATGCAGCACTTAAGATTATTCTTACTTGAGACTGTACAGAGCAGAGATAAAATGGCAAAGAGAGCAAAACCTGTATCATCAGCTGATTGACAGCTAACTGTGTTTGGGAAAAGAAAATTCTCCTGTGAGAAGTGGAGCTTTTCTAAATTATATAGCCATTGATAACTGTGCCACAGATTAAAGTATTACAGTCATTCTCAGACAGGTTAGCAAGTAGAATGCAAAAAAAGGCTGTGATATGTGCACTGTGAGAGCAACTCGTCAGGTACATACTGCTAGGTGTAGCAGACACATAGCAAGGATGCAGTACTTACTATGTATGAACAAATATGCATGAACAAACCTGGGCTTCTCAAATGTACAACCCGACTAGGACTAGAAGCCTAAAAATGGAAATTGGGTTGCAACTAGCAACACTAGATCACAAGGAAACAGCTGCAAAAGCAAAAGGACGAAGGCAAAATGCTAAGCTGATTGGAATTTCACAAGATTGACATTGTTGCTTAAAGTGCTTGGGTTGATTACCTTTTTAAAAATCAAGGTACATAAA
>JAAGNO010019877.1:31819-62359 GCA_033439905.1 Ceryle rudis
TTAAAGCTCTTGGGGTGAATACGTTTTTAAAAAAAAAAGTACAAAAAAAAGAAACCAAAAAACTAAAAAAAAAAATAAATAGAAAAATTAATAAACAAATACAATAACAAACAAAAAAAAAAAAAAGGAGAGAAATAAATTAAAACAAACACCAATAAAAGGTACTAGCAAAGAACAGGCACACCCCCAAAACTTAAAATTTCTAGTACACATTCAGCTGTAAGATAGTGCTCATGCTTCTGAGCCACAAGCAGCTAAATAGAGACAAAACAAGAAGGGTCTGCTGCTGAGAGGCATCAAATGACTGGCAGCTGCAAGTTGTCAGCTCAGGTCCCAAGTATATGATGCTGTAACAGATGAGTGAATTAAATGTAATTTCTGAAGATAAAAGACAGGTTGTGGGAGCACTTTAGGACCCACCATGTAACCTAAATTTCAGTTTCAGCTCAGTTAGATCTTCAATATCTCTGTTAAATCTAATGCAAAGGAAACACCTACTGTTTTCTTTATTCCAACTGCTAGAGTAAGACTTTTAAGATGTAACCTACTGCTCTATAGTAAATGTAAAGTATTAACATTGACAGGAGTAATTTTGGGACTTAATTTCAACAAGGTGTTCTGCTTCACTGGTGTGCTTTCTCCATCAGTACTCTCTTCTGTCTCCTACTGCTATGTCCCCAAAATAGAAATTACATAAAATCCTGACAGCTTCTTCTGTGAAACATAAAAGTCGAGGTCTGAGCTCATCCTCTAAGATAACTGATTCATCAACACTGCAGTGCTTCACTGGGTTCAGTGGAAAAACAGCACAGGAGAAAAAGGTTCTTTTTTTCTAAGTAAGAACATAGTAATAAGTTTTATAAACGGACAACGCATCTCAGCAACAGCATGTGAAACAAGTAGAAAACTTCAGATGTCATTAGGTCTAATATACTCAGAACTTGACACCATAAACCCAGTAATTTTAGGGAACCACAGAACACTATTAGACATCTGTGCTACAATTTTGTTTTCTAGCTGCTGGCTGAAAAGCTTTTATTGTCCTAGGTATTTTTCCTTTCTTTCATAAGGGACTGGAAATCTATAAGCATCATGTTAAGCGTAAACATAAAAAGGATTATGTTGTATTTAATCACTAAAATTCTTTATGATTGTTCCTGTGAGGACACTAATTCCATAAAACCCATCTGAATGTGCTTAATTTGACACAGAAGTTCCACTGCCTGGACTGGCACTATTCATACAGCCCTGATGGACAACTTTTGCTGGACTGAAGTCAAGACATTTAGCACACTGTAAACTGGATATAATTTATAGAATTGTGACTGCAATTTATTATTTTTTTTAATCAAAATATAATGTTCCTTAGTTTATCTGGCTTGATCACCAAGTGAGTATTCCAGTTTTTCAGAGGTGATGTCAGACCACTGATGTTGGACTGGTGTGATACCAGCGCTGTGATCTTTTCATGGGCTAGTATGAAGTCAAAAAGGTTTTTCATACTTTATGAAAAGGCTTATTCTAGTAATTTTACTCCCAATAACATATTGCAACTATCTGTATCTTTTACAACCTAGAGTTGTCTTGCAGATGGAGAAAACAAGAGTATTACGTTGTACTTTAGCATTTAAATATGAATTCATAGTATTAACATTTAAAAAAAAATCATTTTCAGATATGTAAATTCAAATATGGAAAACATTTCCTAAAATGGAACTGATTTAAAAATTATTTTAATGATGATTTACTTTTCATATAAACATGAGCCTTAAACAATCAAAGGATACCTTAAGAATATCTTTTTTGTTGCTTGTTTTAAAACCGAAGAATGCCCTAAGAATGTTCAGCAGTAAATTGTGAAGTACAGACCTTTGGACCAGCACTGGTTAATGCTGATCTAGAAAGTGCTTTCATTCACAACAAGGAAACCTTACTTGTTTTAAAAGGCAAGTGATTACTATAATTTTATACGTGAATTCTGAATGTTTATAAATAAATCAATTAAAGAGGAATTTGCAGGTTTAGCTTTTCAGTGGAAAAGCTCTTGGGCCTCACTGAGAGTTGAGGTCTCCTGTAAGATGTCCACCTTCTGTGTTAGAGACAGAACATTTCATTCTAACAGCAATAAAAGAACTAGAGCTGCATCCCAATTATGCTTGTCTTGATCCTGCCAGCCTTCATTCATGGAGTGATCTCTGTTAGACCACTACAATTATCTACTTAAGTAGGTACTCTAAGGTTACATTATACATCTGCTTTTTTGTATCAGTATAACAACATCGTATATCACAAATAATGTTAGATGAAAAGTCCACTTTGTTTCTCATTCAGTGTAAAGTGCTACATTTCCTTAGTTTACAAAATGGCCATTGCTAAATCCAACTGAACCTCAGTTGACATTACAGTAGAACCTAGTACTTCATTTTCACTGCTATTTAACAAAAGGTATTTCACATTCACAGTAGATTACAATGAAGAAAAAAAGTTATTCTCATTCCTGCAGAAGACTAAAGACTTAGCTGCACTTCAAAAGCCATTTTTTGAAATGGACTGTTGGCCATAAAGTGTCAGGCAGGCTTCTTAAAGAAAACAAGGACCAAAAGCAACATTGTCTAATAAATAATGATAGTGAATGAAATGTAACAGGGAGGAATAACTTCTGTGAGATGAGAATACTTTCATATAAATACTAGAACCATCAGGCCCCCTGAAGACAAGGAGAGTGGTTTTGCTGTTGCCTTCATTGGAATTTGGCCACTGAAGTTCAAGAATCGTGTAAGACAGTGAAAGTGTCAAACCAAGCAAGGTAGTTACCGAGCGTTACCCCTGCCTCAAACTGCTACCGATCCCTTCTCATAGCCTATTGATACTTTCTTCTACATTCATTCTTTACCAAATTCCAGCTGGTGAGTTCAGCAATGTTATTAGCCAGTGCATGACTAGTGCCAGCCAAATTCACCCAGTACAATCACAAATTAAGCCTTTTTGCACAGAGCCTTTTGACTCTTTTTAAATCGGGCACTACAGAGCCCTCTCCATTTCTGTGATGACCCAAATGCTGGCCAAAATTTTAGATTTGATAGATACATGACAGTGTGTGTAAACTAATGGTTGTTCTGTATTTTTTTCTGTTGCTAAGAAAAGGAGTCTGTCTTGAGAAATGAAAATGGGACCTACAGATATTCAGGAAAATGCAGCATTGAGCCCTGTCTTATGTACTGTATGAACAACACTTAAATGGACTGCATAATTTCCGTCCTGATGGATATGTTATACATGAGCAGTGTTGCAATCTCTGCACATTCATTTAAGTAAACAACCTGTAAGATCATGTTAACAGAAAGATAAGCTCAATCTTTAGAAATGTAATTTAGCTCTGTGTCATATGTGTCATCTTGCTTCCTTTATTCCAGTGCTTTGTAAATTCTGAAATCTCACCTCATCTGCACTATCTCATGATAAACAAAATGACTGGACATAAAGACCTACTTAGTTCCACTGTAATTTAAATCCCTCTATGTGAATTTTAGGCCTGAGGTTACGCACTGAAAATTTTTATGAACACAAAGCTTAAATTATTGTGGAAGAATATCTTTTTTTCTTTTTTTTTTTTTTTTTCAGCAGAGAGTAACATGTAAAAAAAATCCCCTATACAACCACAATTCCAATCATCATGAAACAGATTTTTTTTTCCTTGCACATGAAAGCGGTAAGTATATGTCGGGATGTATTTAAAGGAATGCTTTGTAAATCAACACACCCCAAAGCCATCTAGAAAGTTTTAAATAATTTTGCCCTAAATGCAATGAATGCTTCCATATAAAATACTACTCTAGCTGGATTGGGTTTAACAGTTGACAACCAAATCCTATTATCTGTAAATGCTAGTCCATATAAATTCCACTAAAATCTGACTGTAATTAACTCTTCAATCAGACTTAAAAACTACAAACAACCCCCCTTCCCAAAAATAAAGTTCTGCATGTCAAAAACGGATGGTTATAGTCAATATCACATAAACCATTTAATAGAAGACAGAGTGTATCGTTGTCCAACCATACAAGACGTGGTCTGTGTAGAAGTCAGTTAAGGGGGGCCATCACCTTCTTTTGCGTGCAGCATTGTTGTGTGCAATTGTCACAGCTTGCCAAGTCACTCTCTTGACTGATAGAATAAGATATACCCAGACTCCGAATTTTTTGATATATCAGAAGTCAGTCCATAGAATTCTTCAATAGCTTGAGCATCTATTTTCTGTTAAATAAATACACGTTTAATGTGCTGTTAGATAAAAGAAATACCAAACGTGGATTAAATGACTGTATAAACACAAAAGAAAGACAAATTCAGTTATTTGTTTCAGGGTAGCAATTAGCAAATTCTGTTCTCAATTTAAGCAGTGAAAGGGTGTGTTCAGGGGCTAAGCCCTGCTGGTCTCACTCAGGGTCAATGGGAATGTCTGCCTCAGTGCAACTAACTGAATATGGCTTTTTCAAGTAACAGGGAGTGTGGTAATGACCACTGTTAAAACACATAGATGTGACCATGTGACCCCATCTTTCTGAAATTTCCAGAAACTCTCTTCAAGACATGTCCCATCCAATGTCCCAGTGCTTACTTTCCTCCATTGGATTTACTCCAACGGAGGAAATCAGACTCAAGACCTCAGTTTTGCCAGGGTGCCACAATGATATAAAGGGTTTGCTTAGGAATGAACTGCAGGATGCTTAGGCAGAGTCTGTAATAGCTGTGGGCCAGATCTTGCTCTAATTAACATTCAGGCAAACCTACGTTGACTACAGAATCCAGACTTTCTTGCAACTACCAATTGTTCAAAAATTAAAATTCGACAGCAATGCTAGATTTACACAGTCCTATTTTGCCAAGTGATATTGCCAAGAATTGCAACATAGTTCCTGGATATTTTATATTTAATGAATTAAATTGATTTTATTAGATACAGAAAACATTCCAAATTGAACCCTTGAAGACTGTTATTAAAAACGTTTGATGTTGCTCTGAAATAAAACAATCCCCTCTGCAACTGACAGAGTAAAAACTACAAGATCAGTACTTTTGCTTGCAATCATCCTTCCTAACAGAGCTGAGCTAAAAGTCACATTACAACCAAACTGTGGTTTTCAGCCTGGTAACCTATAACCAGATCTGGATCAGAATTTCAACCCCAAATAGAGAAGAGAACATAAACACAAAAACTGTGCTCATGACCTTTAGCATACTGACCTCTACAATGTCATCATCAAACAAGAGCCAAAATCCATGACTTTTCACAATAGTAATATAATGCCCTCGATTTGGTCCACTAGAAAGCAAAACAAAACCACAACCCCCAAAATATTAGAAGACTGAGTCCACATTTTTGACAAGTCACATTTCTATATGCAAGCAGACTGAATTATATATTATAAATAAATGCTATGAAGACCATAGTAAACCCACCCCTGGTGGTACAGTAGACATTTACTTCTTTCACCTTTTTACTGACTTCATTAACTGAAAGCTAAATGTGTTTTCATCTGTGTCACAACCATTTGCAAATTAACCCATAGAACACTTAACAATTTGTTCATGGCATCAACTATTGCAAATATTTTAAAACCATTCTAAACTGTGGTTAAACATAAGGGGGAAAATTGTTTGGTATCAACCAAGAATATTTACTTACATACAGTCTTTGATAAGAGGGAGAACAAGTCATATTCCTAGAGCCCCAGGGTTTTTTTCTGTTTATTTCATATTTGACAATACTCCATATGTGAGAAGATTTATTAAAGCTATCATTTTCATTGCCTTGACAGGAGACCAAGGGGATCTGCTGTAGGGTCTACATGCTTGCAGTGCTTGGTCCTCACAGAGTCCTGGCTCCTAAGTTCTCTAAGTGGACTGATGAGGAAGGAGACAGCTCTATTAACTGAAGTCAATCTTGTGACTTTTGGAGTCCCGAGACATTTTTCTTTAAACAAGTACAGATTTACTATGAGGTAGGGTGGCTAAAAGGTTCTGGCCAAGCACATTGGTACTGCACTAGGGTTTATGTTCTCCCTCCCACTCTCCCCACATTTTGTCAGGCATGCCTCTGCCCTTGGCAAATGTCTGGCCATAGCTGGAGATACACATGAAAGTTTCTCACCTCCCACAGTGAACAACAACAGCTACCAAGTCATACATCCGATCTAAGTTGACGGCATCACCAGATGTGTTGAAGAGACGTAACTCCAGAGGAAATACTACACGATACGACAGCTTAGTATACCTGTGCAATTGCTCCATGTACTTGAATCTCTTGAGGTGTAAGGCAAGAATCATTGGCAGCTTTTTTACTCTCATCCTGTGAAATCATTAGAGTGCATATGATAAAAGACCTGACCAGTACAAAGCCATTCTGACTTTCCTTAATGAGTAACTTTGTACGTAACAGTAGTTGACTATCAGTAGCTTCTAAACTAAGACACACGTAATAATTGAATCTCTCTGTAGGTTCTCTGGCCCACACAGAGAATGCAGTTGGGGTGCAAGATTTCTAGGTAACTAAACACAATAAATATCAAGGAGGAGGTTTGTCAAAGCCCAGGAGGGACACAGTAAAACAGCCTGCTCTTTGCTTACCTTTTCTGTGCCTCTTGTTTACTGCAGCAAGTCTCACAGTAGTATTTCTGTTCACTACATAACGTCTCTGTGTTACTGAAGTCTCTGTGAATAAATACAATTATCAGTTCTTAAAGGGTCTTAGACTTTTGCCCCACTTGGGCTGATGAGCTGGAACCTTTAAAAAGACACACAGGATAAAATCCTCTCTCCACTGATACCACTTTTCTAAAACATCTAAAGCAACTCTACCGGGCTTTGCAAAGGGACTTAAGGTATCTGGCTGCTATAAAACCCTGTGTTAGGAACAGAGGCCCTTCCTATGATACAGGTGGATGGTCAGGTATCTCAAAATAGGACTTATACCCTGGTCTCTTACATGTCAAGAGGCTGCCTAGACTTGTGTGTAGCTGCTCAATCCATTCAGTCTCTTTTTAAATTATTTGCAGAATGGAACAGCTTCAAGTGTACTTCTATCATGCTCAAATAGCTCATATTTTATGATGTTCTTCTGTAACATGGGTTTGAATTCTCTTACACAGAAAAAATAAATTGAACTCAATGTTCTGCATCCTCTAACCTCTTGAACTATCACCCAGAAGTTATCTGATTATACCTTTTTGTTGTCTAAAAAGAAAAGTGTCAGCTACTATAGAAGATTTTTTTAAATCCTGATCAAGTAAGTAAACACATTTGGAAGTATTTCTGGATTGAGCTTTTGAAGTGAGAGAGCAGAAGAAGGCTGGTTTGATAATGTCTCTCAGTTCACAGAAAAGATTTGTCAGAAATCACAGTGCTGATATGCTTTTGAGCAGAATTTTAGGTACCTAAAAAAACCTGAGCTGTTAAAAAAGACAGTCATTTTTTTGTCACGTCTAGTGTTACATTGCAGCTGAGTGGGTGTTCTGAGAGCTGTAAATGCGGACATAAGCACCTATCTTCCAATTTAACCACACAGGTTTTCTTATAACTTTAGGCCTTAAATAGATATATCTGAAGTACAAACTGTCCTGTTGATTGTACCTACATTGTACCTAACAGACTTCTGAATTCCAGACAAATTCAGTCCCATTGAGACCAAATAAACTCTGTTCTATCACTGCAGTTCACTAACATGGAGGCTGAAGCTGCACTGTCTGCAAATTCAGCCTGCTCACACAGCAGGCAGCACCAGGATGATCTTACAAAGGCAGAAGGAGAATTCTGGATGATTATTTCTTCCTGGCATCATCACCACAGGGATAGATGGGAGATCTGAAGACTATATAGATTGCTAGGGCATAGGTAGTAGAAGTTACTTACATAACTTCATAATAGGGAAGGATTTTCCATTCTGAAGTTCTTTAAGGTTGACAGAGCATGACAGACAGGCACTTCATATGACTATTTATACTAACTGAGAATGCTTTCACTAGGTTTTTCCTTTATATGGTCTTAAACAATTAAATTGGAAAGACCTGAAATTGAGGACACAATAAGTCTCTTGAAAGATAAGTTGTAGCAAATCTTTGATCGTAAATGTAACTTTTCACCTAAAATAAAAATAAAACATAATCATTGGAAAGGATTTGCTTCCATGATAAACATTGATCTTGAATATCTGATTTCATCTTTGAATTTAAAGGCAAAATAGACTGAATTCAGACAATTCCGCCGAAAAACACGGTAACCTTTCAGGCAATCATAAAGAAACGAAACTTTAGATAAATTTAGAGACAGGTTATGTCTGTGGGGAACATAATGCTGCAAGATTCAGTAGAATGTGCTTGTTTAAGTTTTGGGTCTTCTGTTAAGGAAAGAGTCTGATGTTTATTCCCGAAGCCTAAAGTCTCAATTTAAAAAGAAAAAACCAAAACAACAAATTTGTGGAATTTATTAGTTTCCTTCCCACCTAACATAAAGTCACATGTACAAATAGTAGAAATTGCATAGGTACAAGTTTGTTCTATGCCAAGCTTCCCATAAAAATGAATTAAACAATGAGTTTCTGAATTCCTTTTAAAATTTATTAATTATTCTGAAATCAATAATATCTAACATTTTAAATGATAAAATTACATCTGTGAAAGCCGGAGAAATATGCAGATGCTTGATAGCATTTGTTCTTTTGTTCCTTTGTCTTCTACTTTCACCCAAGAGGCTGTTACCCATAGCAGGCGAGGCAGAGTCATAGAATTTAGAATCATCACTAATTCACTTATTCAGCACATATTAACTCCTTTTGCTGTACCAGGAAGAAAAACTGGTGGCATATTCATAAGCAGTATCCCTTTCTATGGCAGAAGGGATGCATGCAGGTAAGAATTAGATGCTTTTGGTGTACTTTACAACTGCAACTTCAGTAGCTGTTTCATCAATCACAAATTTTCAGCATGGCACTTCTAATACATGTTGAACAGTTAAAAAACAACAGATCATTGACTGGCGTTCACGTGAAGTCTGCATGTACAGGAACTATAGGCTTAAGGAACTTTTCTCTATACCTGCAAAGCTATTTTTCAAGACATTTCTCTTTCCTATTCCATTAACAGGCCAATCTGTATTCTGTTTACAAGGTATTTTAACAGGAATTTTTAAATACACCCACTAAAGATATGCTTATTTATCATTGACCTTATGCACTTCCATGATCTGTCTCTCACAGCCTCTGTGCTACAGCGTGAAAGATGCTTTCTGCTGTTTATAGGTATAAATAATACAAATTTTCTAAGAATTGAGAGAATTCTTAGTGGAATAAAAAAACCACAGGCAAACTACTTAAAAGTCATGATTAGATGGACTGGTAAACTTTCCATCTCCTAGTGGAAATAAAAATAATGGGTATGTACTCTATTTGTTATTAGACTTCTATTGCTTCAGGCCCAACTGTCTATCCTGTGGTGTTAGACTATGCCAGAGGCTTGTATTCTTTGGACCTCTTCTGTACACAAGGACCTTTTCAATCTGGAAAACTACAGAAATAACTAAAAAGAACATTTATCTGTAGAGGCAAAGCAAATCATTCTACTTAAATGTTCTCTTCTACAGTTTTTCTTTAATGTACCTTTCCAATGCAGTAGCACTTAGAGCTGTAAAGACACAGCAAAGCAGCTGTTGGAAACAGCAACACTTCCAAACAGAGTAATAATTTGTCCATTCCTATTAACAGAAACCACAAAAGCACTTACACTTCATTTAACCATGCATAATACCATATAGCAATGAGAGGAAATCCATATTCTAGCCAAGTACATGTTTTCTAAACAGAGGTAGACACACTACTAGTGCAAAAGACAATCAGAATAGATGATAGGTGATGACTCTCTTCCTGTTTAATGTGTAAATAGTGCCCTACACCTCACACTTCAAGAATAGAAAAATAGGAATTTTGCTTCCCTTTATTTCCAAAACAATGGGTGGCCTTCAAAGTGCATATCATGTTGTTGGAGTGAAAGTAGATACTATACTGGGATGTATAAACAAACTTTTAGGGCATCCATTCTTTTCAGGATTGTGTAGATCTCTACTGGAATATTTTGCCTAATTCTAGGCAATTGCAGTCCAAGAAAGATAGAGTTCAAAAGAGGGGTTCAGTAGGAGAGAAGGCCGAAGAGTAATGAACACAAGCAGAGATCTAGAGAAAACAGTCTGTGAAGGAAAGGTTGAATGACCTTCGTCTGTTTAACTTAAAAAGAAAGTGAAGATATTGTTCCTGTATGCAAAAGGCTACTGTTAAGAGGAAGGGAAGCAAGCCCTGGTTTATGTCCAGAGTACACACAGCAAGCAGAAATGGGCTTGAACTGAAACAAGGAAGATACATGCTACATAGCAAGAAAAACTTGTTAGTAGTGACAACAGGAAGGCCTGGGATAGGCAGTCGAGCTACTACTGCTAAAAGATCTTTGGGAATAGTTTGAACAAGCACCCTGTCTGAGATGGAGATAGACACTAACCTCTTGGGGTCCCTTTCAACTCCACAATTAACCTGTTAGCTGCACTAGTGCAGGTGCAGTTCTTCCACATCATAAGCTACAGCCACTGGCTGTTTGTTCTGTGATAGAAATGCTATTGGTAATTTTACTGAATCACTCCGTGCCTTTGCCTAAACCAGCATTTCCAAAGAAAACATTTCCAGGAAACTTAACAACTAAGAAATTAAATTAAATTAAAAACTGGAGAAAACTGGACAGATGGTAACTTTTTTAAAGCAGCAGTTTCTAACAAGTTCACCAGACTAAGCTGTGAAAAAAAGTCAGTATTCAGTCTCCAGTAATTGTGTATCACAGAACCAAGTAACAGCTCAGGTCAGAAGGACCTCAGAAGATGCACACTTCAGCCTCCCTGCACATCAGTGTGATTTCAAATTGACTTTGAACACCGTAGGGGAAGGTAAGTAATGCTGACAAAAACAAGTTCAAAGTAGAGGCCACAGTGTGCAAACAAAAGCCTGTGGTACCAATAGTGATTCAGTTATTGGTGACCATGAAAAGACACAGAGAGAACAGGGAAAAAAAATAAAGTAATGCACTCCTTCCCAAAGCTACTCTTCAGTTTGCTCACCTTTTAAAATGAGCCTAGTCAATGCAATGTGGACTACTTAAGGGCTAAGGACTGCTACTGTGTCCTACAGGAGACCAAACAGCAGTTGAGAAGGAAAAATAAACTTACTGGATCTAGCACTTCCAAAGGTAGCAGAAGTTACTTAGCACAGTTGTGATATCCATGGAGAAATAACTGCTTTCTGACTCAGGAAATGGTTAGTACCTCATATGTTTTCTCTTTCTGTAATTCTCAGCTTGGGGTGAGATGCCGGGCAACCATTCCTAGACACTCCAGAATAACTGTTAAATGCAATTTCAAACTTCGTAGGAATTCTGGAGCTTGAAAGAGTAATTTCACCAATTGATAAACCATTAGTTAGGGCAGCAATATACTGTCTTAAACCTAGGTATCGGTTTATTGTATCAATACCAAAACTCTAAATATTTAAAATCTCTCAGAATAATCATCCATGCAAGACTGAAAATTATCTTGATCTCTGAAGTATTTGTTTAATAGTTAAGAGTGTACAAGGAGCAAAACTGAAACTTAGAATAAAAGACTACTGCCCATCATTTTAGGATGAGACACAGAATAAGAAACTTACATGGCAGAAAAGTAGACTTTTGAAATCTTTTGCCCTCTAGGGACTCAAGCACTCATTCTGCAAGCACACACTTAACTTTTAATATGCCCATAAGTCGTAATCAACAAAGCACTTGAGTAGAAGCTTAAAGATAAGCACATTTAAATCCCTTTGAAGCCAATTATTATTCTGCAGCAATTCTTCCAGATGACAAGGCAATCAATTATTTTCCCCAAGAGATGTGGGGTTTTTTTTCCTTTTTCAAACACATACAATGAAAGTTACTAAACCAAAATACATTAATTTATATTTTGTCATTAGAGGAAACAACCAGTTTACAGTCTTTTTTTCTTCTCCTCAAAACCCAATGTTATTCTACTTGTCTTTTCTGTACCTGCTAGACTTGGAAAAATTAGCAAAGTCAGAACTATCTGCCAAAGAGACGCATTCATTTACCTTAGACAGTGTGTAATTGATGTGTTCTGCTCCACATCAACAGAAAGGTCAAGAAAATCTTCATCTTTGCTACTAACCTGTTGCAAAAAATATAAAAACAGAGACTAAGTAAAATGTCATACATCTAAATGCTGTTTATGTGCAAATGTTAAAGGCAGAGCAATTTCTGCAGAAATAAATTACACAAAAATTATTATTTTCAATGATTTTTTTTCCCTAGCTCAGCATGACTATTTATATTATATACTCTACCAATCCAGCTTTCATATAATTTAACTTCTGTCTGTTGCACTTATCTCAGCTCCCAAACCATGGTCCAGTAACTGCAGTCTGCTGTTCATCATCCCCTATATTAGCTGTAACTGGTGCATTACATATGTTCCCTTGTTATGCAATACAGCCTAGTTTCTTATTTTAATGGAATTTTATTTACCCTTTGTATAACATATTATAGTATATAACCACAGTTTATGCCCTGCATAATTATTTCCACTATTAAGGATGCAATGAAGATATTTTCCAGATAAACATCTGTCAAGAAATGTCATATTTAACCACGTTATATTTTCTCTCCAGTGAGCACTCAAAAGGCTGGATCTGTATTTCTGGTTGACACAGATGCATTTTCCCATCAAATATTGTTCCTGGTCAATAATTTTGATTAAAAAAATTAAAAGATTAAAGGTAACATTGGCAAAGTGATAATATTTTGCAAAATCATTTTGATTTTGCCAGTGTTTTTTCAGATGGAACAAGAGGAGAAAAATTCTAATAAAAGAGGTTTTATTATAAAAATGTAACTCCCGACATTTTCAGAAAGACAGGCCTTGAATTTTGCTTTGAGAATTATTTTTCATTTAGTATTTAATCTTGGAAGATGATGTTAAAAAAAAAAAAAAGAGATACAAATGGATAATTGTTGTAGTACTTCAACTGAGTCAAAAAGACTGCAGAATTACTTCCTGCACATAAATTTAGTCATACTCATAATAATTCTGTTTATAAAATGCTGCCTGAACACACACTCCATATTTTGCCTCCTATGACTACATTTCCTAACTAAATCAGATGATAGGATAGTGAAGTTCAAATAAAAAACTTCAGATTTCTGTAATTCTATGGATGTGAAAGTTATGTATTACTTTCAGCTCATTGTGTTATGTCAGGGATCATATAAACACGGTGAATGCAGACCACATGAATCCTGAATCCAGAGGAACACCTTTAGCAGGATGGATTTTGAGATTATCAAAGATGTACAGGGGCATAACACACACCCAACTAAAATGAACAGCAGTTCTTCAAATAAAAAACCTCCCTGAAACATGATTCGACCCACAGGGGACAGGAAACCAGAAAACTGGCAGCAATCAACTGCAGTATAAACATGGAACTAGAATTTGAAAGATAGAGTAACAAAGCTTCAGAGAACATTGTGTCTCTATGGCTGGAACTAGAGTTCTGTCGGATACACTGCATATGAAGAAAGAGGTTAAATACTTGGAAAAGACTTTGGCAGGTTTAGTGTTTCATCTAAATACCACAAAGACGCTAGGAATTTTGTTACTGATTTCGGGGAAGATGAGCTAGTTGGAGCTAGAATAATACAGATCAAAACTAAAGGCAGCTGGAAAACCAAATTCAAACTGCACTCTGTGTAAGTGAGCATAAGAACTGCTTGAACCTGAATGATTCATCATGCACTACATATGAATATTTTAAGAAAGGAACATCTTTTAATCCATTTTACTATTTCCCAAGATTTCAAGATACAATAATACAATAAAAACAAACTGGAAAAGTATCCTAAGTAGGGTACAGTATTTCTGCCTTCACAGACAAGCCTTCCTACAGCACCAACACCTACTGCTATTTTTTTCCACAAAGCTTGGTCATTTTGAATTACAAATAGTGTATTGTGCACTATTGCTGTTACCCAAGGACACATCCTGACTTCAGTACAATTTGAGTAAGCGCTAGACATCAATTTAGAATTAGGCCACAATTGTTTAAAGAAGCTTGTCAATTAAAAAAGAATTCTAGACTTAGATTTATTTTAACTTGCTACTATTACTTGGGGGTTTATAATTGCAATAGATTAAAGAATTAATTTTCAATCTCTCTCATGTTTTCAACTTATACAAGCTTGTTCCAAACTTGGTCCAACACCTTTTTTCATGTTGTCTATCACTGTATCTCTTTTTTTGCCCCCTCTCTGTCCCAAGTCCCTGGAGAAGTCATATTTTCTCTGAGTACGGAGCTATCTTTGTGATCTGAAATATAAAAATATGTTCTTTTACACATCTGGTAGTACCTGGGTAGGATTTGTCTCACCTAAATTCAGCTGTCTAAAGTTAAGTATTTAACCTCAGGTTCCTGTCTGAAAATACCTTCTCTGCACACCTTATCCCATCTTAATGCAGATAATCTAAAGGTGTATTTCCTTTAGAGGAACTCCTTGTCAGCAGTACTGGTCTGAGTTAAAAACATAGTATTCTTAGGTCAGATCACTTTGTTGGCCCAGTTGGTGCGTTGCTGCACCAACAGTTGCAACAGCTCAGCAACACCGTGGAGGCAAGATGTTCTGCTCTATGGAGCAGAATACCTGATACTGCTAAAAATTTTCCATTTCATGAAACAGCCTAGAGACAGATGGAGAGACCTTCCTGCAGGAGTTCCTTTGCAATCTCCACCATCTACAGAAGGAGCTGAGAAAACTAGTTCATCCTTGACACCTACATTTTACAAAGCAAAGGTTAGGTGAGGTTAATCCCAACCTTTTTGGAAAGTCAGTGTCACTGTTCTCCCCAAAATAGACCTTTTTCTTGTCTGTATTACTCTTTAACATAGCAACCAAAGAGAAAGACTTTTGTTATTTCTTTTCCCTTTAAGTAAGAGCATGTGATTGAAAACCACCAAAATCAATAGGAGACTTGCAATCAGGAGTCCTAACTATAACTAATTTTTACTCATACTTCAAACTGACAACATCCTCTAGAAAATATTAAGGGAGATAAAAGAAAACACACGGTTTGCTAATGACAAACCTGTATGCCAGTCATGTTCTTAGGACTGAGTTAACACAAGTTAAATCTTAACATTTCATTTTTCATGGAATAATGATGTGAATATCTTCTCCCAAAATTACTATAGTAAGGAAGCATAGTGATGAACTAGCAAGGTGTTTAACTGTAGAGATACATAGCAGGACAGCAAGACTTGGCATATGTTTGCCAAGTAATGCTTAGAAGAATAAATTTTTAGAAAAGGATATACTCACTTCAAGAAGTAAAGTCTACAGGAATATCCACAATTCTCAGATGTCTGAAAAGATTTACATATTTATATATATAAAATGCATCTATCTATTAATGGGCAACAACCAAAAAAAAAAAAAAAAAAATTCTATCCCAATGCTTACGGTTTCACAGTTCAAACATCTAGTTTCATTAGTCAGTGTTCCCTGAAAAATCTCATGCACCCAGGTGAGTTCTTGTTTATTGTTCTCCTCAGCTTCGTTCATGTTGCCATTCTTCAGTTTCCCATTTTGCTTTTCCTGTTTCTTCTCCTCCTGCAAAATGTCTGCGATGGTGTTGAGCAGGTAATTTAAAAACTCATGTGCATCCTGCTGCATATAGTTGTCAAAGAGATCTGTGAAGAAGAGAGTCGAGATTTCTAAAGCTGAGTATATCCTTTCCTTCAAGAAAGCAAACTAAATCAATTATTTCTTTCCAGATACATGTAGTAGCCCCTGCTCAGCAAAGTATTTAGATTCATGCCAAAGAAGAGCGGTTTTGCAGTCATGCTGGCTTCAGTGAAGCTACTTTGGGGGAAGGCTTAATCTCACCTAACTGTAGCTGTCTGAAAGGTTACACTCTTCTTTGGAGTTGGTTGTGTAGGCTCCCAATACAGTCAATGAAGAAAGCAAGAGGGTGATTCACCCTAAATTAATTCCTTAGACTAGGTGCCTAACTTGAGGCAGCACTGACACCCACCTATGTACTCCAAGTCCCTCAGACACTTAGAAACATCATAGAGTTTGGACAGTAAGACACATGGCTGGGGAAACTGATGACATTGGATGCTGACGCATACTAGTGCACTGTATCTGGCTGGGATGGAGTTACCTCTCCTCATAGCAGCCCACAGAGTCCTGTGCTTTGTACATGTGGCTAGAACGGTGCTGAGCAGTGCTCACACAGCATCAAGGCTGTCTCTCCAACCCCACCACCTCTCCACCCCACCACCATCCAAAGGCTGATAGGCCAGGGGTGGGCAAGAGGCTGAAAAGGGACATAGCTGGGACAGCTGACCCAAACTGACTAAAGAGATACTCCATGCCATGTGACTTCATGTTCAGCAATTAAAGCAAAGAGAAAGGCTGGTGGGGAAGGGGGATTCATTACTAAGACATTTGTCTTCTGAAACAACTCCTGTATATACAAAGGCCCTGCTTCCCAGGGAGTGGCTGGAAACCACCTGCTGAAGGGAGGCAGAGAATAAATCTCTTTTGACTTTCCTTTGCTTTGCTTCCACAGGCAGCCTTTGCTCTCTTTTTATTAAACTGCCTGTATCTCAACACACAAGTTTTTTTCATCTTATTTTCTTCCCCTGTCCTTCTGAGGAGAGGAACATGAGACAGGTTCGGTGGGCATCTGGCAGCCAGCCAAGGTCAACCCATCACAAATAGCAACAAAAACCTTCTAACAAAGCTGATTTTTCATATACAAGTTTGGTGAGCAGAGACTTGTCCTCTTTCATAAAGAATGCTTGCAGGAGGAGGGGAGAATATCTCAGTGGTGATGTAGTACAGACTTCTCCAGTGAAGGCTTAATTTGCCTACCATGTAGAAGAAAAAAGAATCTGTATTCCCAAGAAATGTATATTTTTATTCCCCTGCTCCTGACAAGGCTCACATGGATTTCCTCAGAAAATATTGCACAGATCCTTTGCCTTTACAGTGTCTAGCCTGGAAACATAAGCAGGTTAATAGATATGGAATCTGGAACTAATTTCAAAAAGCTGAAAACATAAGATCCAGTCCCTAAAAGTGATCCCCAACAGTGTGGCGGTATTTATCACTAGAAGACTGAGAACTAACTTTGTCACACTTTCAATGCCTGCTCTGGAATGAAGTCTGCCCATTTATATATTGTCACTGGGAAGCAATTTCTTCCAGGTGTCTGACTCATACTTTGTCTTTTCATTCAAAGCTCCCCTGTTTCTAAGCATGCCACCCACATTGATATGAATCCAGACCAAAATGGAGTTCTGTGTCTCCCTTATTTCAAGATGTTCCTCATATCCATTAGGCAGAAGTACCACAAAATAAGGCATACACTGTTGCCAACCCAGTACTCGAAAAGGGCCTGGTGCTTCACAAAGTAAGACTGTACCCACCACTTCTAAGAACAAGAGTAGCATTCGATGTGTAGTCCACTGAAAACCCCCACATACATAGTTACCTGTCCTCCAGGGTGTTTTGGACCAGTGATGCCTGTACCATTCCTAGGTCACACAGTTTCTATATTGCCAACTGCCCTCAATGTTTCTCTCTGCTATACCCCAACAAAAAATAATTTAAAAATTACAGCAGAGTGTCACCCTATTCCTAGCCACAGCTCACTATACACTGCAGTCTGTCCCACCATGCTGTGAAGACATCATTAATTCATGCACCTCTGGGAACTTAGGAAACCTGTTATGGTTATTTTCAGCATAACATCGTGTATACAGATACTAAAATACCAATATCTAAACCCCAAAAAGTACTGAAAGCAGTTTACAAACCTAACCTGAACATCTGATTAATATGACCGCACTGACCAATACTTATTTATACTTTCCTGATCAATGTGTGAATGTTTAAGAGAATTCCAGCTTTACACTTACCGTTCTCTTTTCGTAACCTTGATATGAACTTCTTTGGTGGAATAACTCCAACTTTCTTTTTCTGAGTAGCAATACTGTGGAAAAGATCTGCCAGGCAAGTCAAGAGATTTTCTTTCTTTTTCTGTTGGGCCTTGTATGATAATACATTTTCCCGAAATGGCCGGCAAAAATACAATGCCTGCAGCACGGAGTTACAGTAGCAGGTGTTCCCAAACTGCCATGTAAAATTAAAAAGCAATCTTAATCCCTGCGCATCACAATAAAACCAGTTGCTTTACTCAACTTCTAGCTTCTGTGCCCCTGTCACATACCAGCCATTTTGCCATGCAGCTGCTGCGGGAATCTATTTCCCCACCCACCCCCGACACCCCACAGGAAAAAAAAACAAACTGTGGTGTTCTAAATTAACAAGGATACAAAGTAAAAGTTTCCACTTGTAACAGATATATTTATTGCATTGCATCTCATCAGGCTTGTTTCCATATACTAATATACTCTTTCTGGGATCTTACTGTTCAGTAGTAGAATGACCAATGCTTTCAGTGGAAATAATTACTAGATCTGTTTTATTTATATGGAGATAAGCAAGTCATAAACACGCTTCTCAGCCATTCTCAGCCAGATAAAAAAGCTCATCCTAAGAGAGTCCCCCATGCAGACTGTTGTACCTAAGCTTGTACCTACTTCCATCATTTCCTCTCTCACACTTCATAGCTAAAATAGAGTTTTAACTTTATTGAAGTGTAACTTCTAATCCTTGGAAACATTCATAGAGCAGTACTGCTTTCTCTGGGGGCGTATGAAGCCATCTTCAAACATCTGATACAGTTTTGCAACCCACTTTGCCTAAAATTGAAATGTGAGCAGCACTTTTTTTTTAAAAAAAAAAAAAAAAAAAAGAACAGAATTGGGGGAGAAAAAGAAAATACAAGAAAAGAAAAAAAAACCCCAAAACAAACAAACAAAACCACACACATGCAAAACCAAAACCCCAAAGTTCAAGTAACATCAAATCCATAGTTCTGCATATGGTTTGCCTGCTGAAAATGGTACTTACATTGACCAATCCAAAGTAGTGTTCATTGATTGGAAACTGCTCTGGGCCAATGTCTTTTTCCAGAGCAGAGGCATTGGTGCCCTATAAAAAAAAAAGAGGGAAGAAATTATTTAGAATATTATGATTCTAAGATAAAATTATGGACAGCATCAAGACAAACTCATTTTTTCCTTTCAGCTACAATTCCTGATGCTCACTCTGTCTTACTAATGGGCAGGCATGACAGTCACATGCGCCAATAAAAATATCTGCATTTCTAGGCAGTGGATCTGGCCTGACCTGGACATTCTATTAATGGCCAATTCGAAGAGAACAGAACAAGTCGCAATGACACTGGCTCTCCCCACATCCACCTGCCCCTTATTTTTTCTGTGTATGTGAACAACTGGATCCCATTACCCTCTTGCCTCATAAAGGTAATTATTGATCTTAAGCAAAACCCTTAAAGTTATTTTGGATAAACCCGTTCCTAGATGTAAGGCAAGTTTTTTAAGCATTACTACTGAAACTCCTCTGAATTCCTTTTAATTTGCCAGCAGCCTTTAACTATACATGGGTTCCAGACTGGCACCCAGTTCTAGTAAATCACAGACATTAAAAGCAAGTGCAAGGTATCTGCCATTTTGTGCTATCTAACATCAAAGGGTCCGTAAGTCCAAGCACTGTTACATCACCTAGTCGCTGCCTCGGTGTGGCAAGTTATGTTCAGCTGTATCTTCACCTCAACAGCAAAGCTGCTTTCACAGCTACTGGTCTGTGAAGTACAACCATTAATTTAGTATGTTACCTGAAGTTTTGCTATATTAAAATGCCCATTTTTAAACAAGCTTAGATTATCAAGCAGGCAAGCAAGCTAGACTGCTGCCAAAGCAAATGTCATCGCTCCTATCTACTCTATAAGCACAGAGATCTCTGTAGGACCTCACAAAAAAAAGAAAAAAAAAAAAAAAAAAGGCACTTTATTTGGACAACTATTCTCTACACACATTTATTCAAGGCCTGTCAGCCAATTTTTACTCTGCGTGATAACTGCTTTACTGACATCACAGATCATGCTCTGCCATGTGAAACATTAATATATTATGCCTTGTAATATCCATCACATCATAGTTGGTTAACTTTCATAAAACTATGAAACATGTCCCTGTAAACATGCCAACATGTAAAACATCTGAAATATTCTTAAATCTCCTGTGTTCCTGAGATTTGTTCAGCTACATCATTTGCTCAGAGACTTCATCCGCTAAAATATTTAAAGTTACTGGCAATCAAATTCAGTAACTCTGGCGTCTCTTGCCTATCTTCTCCCCAAAGACTTGTTTGTATTTCCTTACTGCACCTACCATCACCACTGCTTGCTATATTAGATGACTAGTTCATGTAAACTCATCAAAAGAAGATGATTTTAGTCAACAGAATCAGTGGCGTGTGTGCAACTCAGCACAGTTGTTCCTTGGGAATTCACAAGCCTTGAAACTAAAACCGCTCCTTCAAGTTGGCAGCTTCCAGAAAAGCTCCAAAGAGTTAGTATTTCACATCCTCATATCAGATTTTTTTCCAGTCTTTCTCTTCTTCTCACATACACATAGCTCTACGCTCAGACCTAAGTGTCTGTGGTTTACCAGACATTCCTTTTGAGACTGAAGTACCTCACCTGCACAAAGCTCCATGAAAAGCTTAAGGGATACATTACGCAACCTCACCAGGCTCTGCTAAGCCTCACTGAGAAATCTGGGAAAAGGAATGATCTATGCAAAGTAATTACTGGCTACCTTTCAACGAAGATGACAGTGTGATAACTATGTAAGTTCCATATGAAGATTATTTTCTTTGCTTGAAAAGTCAGCCTTGCCAAAGATGCAGATTCAGCAAAGCATCCAACTTCCCAAGAGGGAGCAAACTGATAGACAACTGCCTAGCTGATATTAACAGTGAAGCGAACAGGCACTGTTACCCTTAAAACCTTGTCTAAAAGAAGAAAAACATGACTATAGAAGATTTGTGCAGCTTCTGAAGAAAACTGTCTTCTTATTAATACTAATTGTACAGCGTTCAGATCAAAGTAAAGGTTTTCTTTGATTACACCTTTAGCAATCAAAATCAAGTTCCCTAACCTAAGAATCAAATGTGTGTTTTTCCAGCTTTGCAGGAAGTACTTTCCACACCGAAAAAAAATCTCCCTTTAAAATTCATGGAAAATAATATCTCTAAAAAGTAACCTCCTACTCTTTCATAAACTACAGGTTAGTGTATGCTGTCAGACAAGTAGAATGCAAGTGCTCTGCTAGCTAGTTGCTCCTACATCATTCATCTACCTTTCCTCCCAGACTAGAGCTTCTTACTTCATAGGATGCCAGATGGCTTGACAAATCCTTTCCAGCATTTAAATTGTCTTGTAAATATTGTGAGAAAGAGCAAGAACCAGGATTTACCAAACAGAATTATCACTGAAAATCAAAAAATCCATGATGTGCGCTATCTTCACATAAAACCCATACAGTGCACGGAAATTTCAAAGATACACGCTGCTGAAACAATATATGCTTGTTAACAGCTCATCACAGAGCGTTACCTCTCCAAAACCAGGCCTTGGCTGCTGCAAACAGAAAATGAAGCACTGTGTGCCAGTTTCCCAACAAAACAGAGAGGCTAAATGCAGTCTTTGGGTAAGCTGACATGACTCCCCTGGACTACATTAGGAGTTGTGCCTTATTGTATCAAGAGCAATTTCAGTCTGGTTTATTTTAAAGATTCCAGAAAGATACTGTCGAATTAGAAATTAGAAAAAATGAGAGTAGGAAAACAGGGAAGAAACACAGAGACTTCAAAGCAGGATATACTTCTCACATGGAGAAAGAAAATGTAGACAGACTAGTAAACTTGAACCATACCGTGTTGCATATATATTACATGTTTTGCATAGGAAGTCTCCTCAAAAAGCAGTTGACATGATAGCAGAAGAAAGGATTGGAAACCTTTCCAACCAAAGCATACCAGAAACTGTACACCCAAGCCAGGTTTAGACTGGAAAAAATATGTTATTAGAGATTTGATAAAGATGATTCAGAACTCAGTTTAAACCAACCATATTAAATGGAGAAAACATGTTAAGTCTATTGAGGTTAACCTACAGCAAAAATCAACCATGACTATTTAATACAGTTTTAAGTGTGGTTGTGCTCACTCCCACTCCCAGCAAGTCATTTTGGTCACTTTTGCAGTGCAAATATGCTCAAATATTTTTTAACGCAATCCATCCTCTATGCTTTTAGAAACGGTCCTGTGCTTGCGCTGAACCTACTGTCGTTTCACAAAAAACAGTGCACCCACAGAACCTGAAATGAGGAGAGACCACACAAGTCAATAAACTGGGATCTGGGACTATTAAATAAATTCATATTGGGGTATAGAGACAATAAAGAAAACTGGCTCCTTCTTGAAAGAATACACTAATGAAGCCAATGCAACAAAGTGACCATGGTGGCCTGACCCTATGAGAATGAGAACTAGGTCAACATAGAAACTCCTACTATGTATTCTGTGGTGTTGGTAAACCTTCATTTCTCTGAAGTCTTAACCACAATTCAATAACCAGTATTCACCACTTAATTCAGCAATTAGCATTCAGCCCTTATAAAATGGCACAGAATGGTTGGAGACATAGCCAAGCATGGGTCAACTCAGGCTAAGCCAAGCTTTCCACCACAGCATCACTCCAAAAACATTCTGGCCGTATGACCTATATTTTTTCCTCTTGTTATTTTGCTCTAGGCTTTCCAACGGATAAGTCTACCAGTTTTCCTTTCAGATGAAATTTCTGATAATGTTGCTAAGAGCTTAATTTGTGCTTTGCGTCACATGAAACAGATTAAGTAAAAAAAAACCACCCAACCTCCTGCTCTTTTGCACTTTAGCTTGTAAACAAAATAATGCAGGAAAAAAAAATACATCAAATTAGATAAATCATGTGTAGCAATATAATCGAAATAAAATTATTGCACTGAGTATAAGAAATGGAATAGAGCTAATATGAAGCTACTACTAATATGAGCTCCTGCAAACAGAAGAGACTTGACTTTCTAGTGTGATAGAGATATAAAAAATGGCACTAACTTTGAAGAACTATGCATGTGCATATTTAAAGTAAATGAGTGCAGTAAAGAAATTAGGACATTTCATAAGTCACCTATGGAAAAACTGTTAAATAGGTATCACCAAAGAACCAGAAACACAGTATGAATAACCATCAACAATAAATACAAACCAAGAAATGACAAATACCTTGTTCACAAAAAAATCTAAAAAAAATACAAGAAAACAAACAAATGAAAAACCAAAACCTAACCCATTAAAATTTAATTATGCAAACAGTGCAAAAGCAATATATAAACAACAAGAGATCAATAAAGGAAGATGGCTGGTCCAAGACAAAGGGCTTCATATCATATATAGCTGTGAACTAGATTCTTTTTTCCTTAGTATTCAGGGAAAGTGAGATCAATGTGCTAGAAACAGTGTTGTTTCCTGAAGGGAGAAACTTGAAGACTTAAGACAAACTAAGGGTGATGTCTGGGCTGGTAGAAGATAAATTAGAATAAAAATAGAAATGGCTTCAGGGCCAGGCAGCCCAAGTTCCAGGATTTTGGAAAGCACAGCATATGGGAGGGAAGGGAAAAAGAAGATAAAGCAATATGTGGAAGGCCTCCTGGCCAACAAATGGCAGTGACGGATAACTCAAAAGAGAGGAAACAACTGTAAATAAAATCCAAACTTAGCTCCCAGAAGAAACACAAAGAAAACACAAGTAAGAGAAGAGCAAGTGATATCACACCATGCAGTATATATGCAACTGCTTTCAATAGACACATCATCTGTCCTCGGTGCTGGATTTCAACTATCCTCAGGGACAACCTCAACTTTCAGAGAGATATGGTGAGTAATTGGAATAGCTGAACCATCCTTCTTCCAAACTCAGACATATTCCATATCAAGCCTGAAATGTTTCCATAACTTTTCAAGTGTAAGTCCCACAAGACGGTTGAATGTAACCAGATTAATTAGCTTTTTTTTCTTTCTGCAAAGAAATGTTTTATTGTTCCTCCAGCAGAGGTACTTTGGATCTTTGTTGCTACAAGATAAAAGAGGAAAGAGAAGATGCTATGAAAAACATAGGGGATCATAGTAAACAGTAAATAGATATTGCCTGATCAAAAAACCACTGTGTAGTCATATTTTTGAAGGAAAGGTGATTAAGACAATGTACCTAAATAAACTATTTTTGTGTATTTTTTCAAAAGAATTTTCTAAACATTAGGCAAATTGTAAGAACTTGAAAGGAGATAACTAAACTTTGCTGGATACACTAAACTATCTCTAACCACAGACCTAAGTATTACATATACCATAAATAACTTCAGCTCTTTACTGTGTGGTTACCAAGAAATGTATAAAAATCGGAAGGCCTGAAGTCCCGAATCACTTAAAATCTTGTACAAAGTCTTTATGGCACTCAGTCTCATACAGTTTAAAAACCTTGATTTTCTCAAAGCACAAAGCAACCACGTACTGGAAGTCAGGTTCTAGTGAAGTGTTACAAGTTCAATATCTAAATCCATAAGTATTTTTTTTAAATATTGTCCTTTAAAGTTTCCATGATTAGACAACCTTTACCAAATTTCAACTCTGTACTTCAACTCTGTCATGAAAATTGTCTCCATTCCCACCTTAATTGTTCTTGGATTAGTAGCACTCAGGCTTTTGCTGGAACAAGTAGCAAAAACATATTTTTTTGGCCAGTTTCCTTCTTCAGAACACATAACCGCAGGATGGCCTCACAAGTGAAAAGAGACTGAGATTTTCTTACAGATTATAATTTCATAAATAATATTTTGTCTGGGCCACCCAGACTGCATATGTGGTGCCTCAAGGCATTCTAAAGGCAAGGCACCTTCAAGACTTGATCACAGCTGCACCAGATGGAGGACTTTTTGATAACCTGAAGACAGAAGAAAGAATATCTTCATCAAATCTTGAGATAACATGACGGCTGCAGTCATGATGCAGGGCAGGTTTAGAATTCAAAATTATTTTTGACGGTCAATTTTTGACAATGTTTTCCTTTTAGAGAAATGCTTTACAAACTGTTGAAATTCAGCTGAGAAAAGCACAAGATTCTGCACATGAAGAATTACCTGTACATGTACAGAATGGGAAACAGCAAAGATAGTGGTGCTTAAGAAAAAAAATAGTCTTAAATCTCATAGTGTAGTAGAAGATGAATAAGCATTAGTTATGCAGTGCTTGTTCAAAAAAACACAACAGATGTTGACAATATAATGAAATTCTTACAGACAGGAGTCTACAAAGTTCTTAAAGTAACTTTCCTGTTTAACTTTTCACTGGTAAGACTTCAGACAGGACCTTATGTCCAGGTTTGGGTGCTAAGCTTCAAGAAAGATGAAGACAACTGGAAAGAAACCAAAAGAAAGCAGTCAAAATGAACAACTCTAGTGAAAAATGACCTGTTAAAAAGAGTTGAACGGGGTTGTGTTGCATAAGATAGAAAAGGCTGAGGCAGGGCACAACAATATTTTCAAGTATCTACTTTGCTACAGAAGGGAACTAGTCTGTTCTCAGTCTCAGAAGTGAACCAGATCAGAAGTACTCATCTCAAATTACAGTAATGTAGATTCAGATAAGAGCTCAGGAAACATTCTAGTCCTAAGGACATTGAAGCATTGGGATAGAATGCCTAGAGAGATGATGTAGTCACCATCACTGGAAATCTTCAAGTTTGACAGACATATATCAGAAATAACATGGGTTTATCAAAAATATGAAGCATTTTTCAAGTCTACATTGTAGTTTGACTCCTCAGTCTGCCAACGCCCTGCATTCAAACAAATCCTTCAACAAGTTTCAAAAATCATGACATTAAAACAAACAAAATCCAACATTATTCTTATTTGTTTCCTGAATACAGAGACTTCCAGGTTGTTGATTTTTTTGTTGTTGTTGTTTTCTCCACAATTAGTTTCTAGGATGGTTAGAAATTTTTTTAATTTTTTCTTTTTTAATGAAAGCTGGAATTTACAGATAGTCACATAACTCATGGGGAATTCTGTGAATGTTTTCCTGAAGAAAAACACCAATTTTATAAAGAATGGGTATCATGAAAGCCCAATTAAAAACAAACAAACATACAAACTTAATCTGAACATCTGCAACTTTTTTTCCCAAAGGATATCTATACAACACCTGCCAGAAGCAACTGTGAGGTATCTCAGAAGATACTTGGTATCAGAAGCAATCCCAATGTGTTCAGAATGTTCCCTTTATTAAATTGACAGAGCACTCTGAAGTGCACATCAGATTACTTGAAATACTATTACAAGATTATGGAAGGGGGGATTAATACCTGTTCTCAGCAGTATACTAAAAGGTATTTAGGAGAAATATGGTCCACAGAGCTTGTTAGCCATCTCCATAAAAATATACATCAGTACATTCTGAAATGGTTTGATGTCCTTCACTGCACGTACCAGCAATATCCCTAGGCCACAGCTGCAGCATGAGCTTAACTCAGAACCCAAAGCTGTACCAAAAGCTCATCAACAGAGAAATATACTGCAGAGGATTTCAGTAAGCAACAATTTTAAAATGCCAGCATGCCTATTTCTACCTTTGAACCAGCATTTTGTGCTCGAGTCATCGAGTTATCTCACAGAACCAAAGAGGATTAAGAGCATCCTAGGGCCTAAAAGCACGTCCCTGGTTTGTATCTACAGTCCACAGGAGTTACATGGCATCAGGTATTGCCTTAAACAGGGTTTCTTCAGTGTATCTTATGCTTCTTCACACCTACCGTACTTGCCACACATAAAAGCTGATGATCCTCTTCTGTGGCAAACCTGGTATGCAGAGTGGATGAACTCTCCCAATGTATGAAAGGTGGGTGTATGAAAGGTGGGTAAGAGGAACGTCCTGGGGACTAGCTGTCCCTTTTCAGTGAGGGTAGCCACTGTTAAAGAGTCCCACCAACTCCTTCAGAAACAGTTGCCTTCATCCCCTCCACCCCAGCAGGACAAGTTTTAGCTCTTTGGTCTCATTAACCAAATCAGTGAATAATAACTAGTACTATTGTTATTATAACTCAGGGGATAAAGCTGGTAAAAGACAAAAGAGGAATTTTGTTTAATTCTAGAAATTGTGTGTCTGAATATTTACTGCAAATAAATGTGCCAAGTTGAAAGTTTGCACCTAACATTTTTTTTACTGGTTAGCTCCTGCTGTGTCTGCCTCAGCATGTGAGAGCTTATCCAGTGAATACATAGTACTAGATCTTTTTTGCAAACGAGGTAAATACTGTCCCTGGCTTCCTTGCTTCACGCTTGTTTTGATCCTTCTTAGAAAAGGAGGATCTTCAAGAGACCAAAATTATAGCCTGATATACTAGAACTCAGGCAGTCAATTAGGTAGCAAACACACATCCTAATATGCTGACTAGCCAGGTTCCCTTGACCTAAATTTATTCAACTGAATTTCATTCTTTTTTGCCCTTCGGGATATGAAAGGACTTGGACAAACAAACACAAAAAACTTTGTCAAGAAAGGACTACAAATGAAAACAAAATCTATGTTGCATTCAGAGAAGGACAAGTATTTCAGGACCTGTTCCTCTCTGTCTTGCTCCCCATGCCCCTTTGCCCCGAGAGAATCAACGAGACATCATCCATTTTTTTTCAAAAGAAAAAAAAAATTTCTGCAAACACTCTCAAGCAGAATGGGAATGGAAAAATATAAAGAACAGAGGTTTTTTTATCATTATTGTGTTCAATTAAGTTAAAAAACATAGAAACATACTATTATTCAGCATAATATACCAAAATATATTATATTACCCCAAATTATGCATCTATTCCTCAGTCCACAAATGGTAAGTAGTTTGGTTCTTCAAGCGCTATCAGGAACAAGGTCTGGGAATTAACATCGTTGTCTGCTAGAGTCCTAGAGATGCCCTAAATCAAACTAGCACTGCAAATATTCAGGTTGTATATATGTAAAAGGTTCTCTTATATACCTCTGACCTTTCAAAGTCCCATTCTTATGGAGGGTTGTCATAGCACCCTCCATTGAGTTCAAGTCCACCACCTCATCTAAGCAGACACATTTGAGGAGGAGGTTGTCAATACAGTGTTGCAGTACTGACAATACTTCCAAGAATATATGTTTCTCCTACAGCCACAAATTTCTGTAGCGTTCTGAAAATCTCTGCTTCTTTTTTTTTTTTTTTTGTTCCCAGAAGAACTCCAGTCCCCATGGGTTATCCAGAAAAGACTAAATGTGACCAGCACAACACAATGTCCCTAAGAGCTAAGCACACAGACTCCAAGGAATGTGTAGCTTTAAAACGCCATTATTGTTCAATTTCATCTTTGGTCACAGTACTGGTGCCATGAGCTAGAACTGCCTTGAATGAAGAGCCCTAATGTGCCTTTTCTGCCTGAGGCTCTAATTCTTCCCTTCAGTCTCTCCATATCTCAGGTGCTACTCTTGCAGGATATACTGGCAGTGACAGGTAAGCAGTCCACCATTAGAACAACCTCATCAGTTTTGCTGCGAATCTGCTCTGTCTTTGGGAGAAGTGTATGCAAATGCACAGCTGAAGCACGCAAAAGAAATCATGTTGCTCCTAGTACTTTATGCCTATGCTAAGTCTTACAAGCACCTAAGAGTGTCCAGTTCCCCTTCATGCAGTGCTCTCTTATGCAGTCTGCAGCACACCCACCATTCATCAGCAAGAAAAAACAGAGCCTGCCTCAGAAGGAAGGTAAGTGCACCCAGGTTTTCTCCTCAGTCCTAGACCGTTTCCTAAACCTTTCTTTGCAGTATCCCTAGCCCACTGACCCACAGGATTGGAAATTATTAAGAAGTTTTGAAAACTACTAACTACTGGTAAGAGAGGTGAGCACCCAGATTATTTCATCCTGACTCTGGATTTGGTATTAATTTTTTTTAACCCTAAACTCAACCCTCCTCCTTTGCATTTCAGGGCAGGTGCTTCAAAGGTAAGATAGAGGATTAAGTCAGAACTATGCGTGGGATGACCTGGGCATCTGGTTGGAAACTAAAAAGTGAGTCCACTTAAGTGGATTCACAGAGAGGTGCAAGGGGAGCAGGCTTGCAGTCTGAACTCTTTCCCTAAAACCATTGCTGCTGACACCACAGGAGCCAGGCTTTCGGGGCTGTGCCTGTTGCCTTACCCTAGAGGTAGGCTCCATTCTCCAGGGCAGATGAATGGTATGTGTGGCATCACCAGCACAAGGCATGCTGGGGTACCACATGGAGGGAAGCTGGCAACTGCATGTAGCTGCTCTTGAAGAACCTGGAAATAAGGGGGAAAAATACAGACTAAAAGAACAAAATGTGCAGAAAGAGAGGCTTCTCTTCTGTTTGCATCGGGGTGCTCTAGCATACATACACTTCTTTGGCAAGTTTATTACTGCCAAACTGCAGTAATAAACATTTGAGAGGCAAAGTTTGAGCTCTCCCCCAGCCAAGAAGTTTCAAAAATCTAAACTCAGTCAGATGCTCCATGTTTGTTAGAATTAAAATTAGACCCAAGCATAATGCAGGAAGTGTCCTTTCAACTATCCCTGGGGAGGAAAGTGGCAAAGTTGGAACACAAAACCCAAAAATATTGTTTCTTATTCCTTGGTAATTGCCTAGTCTGATTTAGAGAAAGCTAAGTGATTCAAGAGTACCTTAACAAAGAGCAGTCCTCTCTGACTGGCATGCAGTGCAAGTTAAACCCTGATTTAGCTCTAAAGCTAAGATTTCCTAGAACAGGTACCTAGCATTAGGATCCAAAAGCACATTATCAGGCATCTAGACATTCTCATTTTCCGGGTAACCTGGAGAATTCCTGGCCCCGTGAGACTTCAGGGTGCCTGCCTGAAAGGGTTAAACAGGGTCACTGACTCAATGTGGATTTAGAGCCCAACTTTGGGGTCCTTTCTCAGTATTATTAGGGCAGGAGGAAGAGCAGGAGGTGGAAGGGCGGGCTGCGGCTCTGTCTGCAACGCGTATCCAGAGGCCAGCCCCGCTCCGGAGGGCCCCGCACCGGCTCAGCATCTCCGTCCCTCCCCGGTCCACTCCCGGGCTGCTCCAGGAAAACTCCTCGGGACATCGCCGCTCTCCGGCGGCCAACTCCATCCTAGGCACGTCCCGGCGCAGCCCGCCCGTCTCCCCAGCCGCTGGGGGAAGGGATGCGGTCTCTCTTCCTTTGCCTGGCGCCCCTGGGAAGAACCACCACCCCGCGCGCCCCCCCCCCCCCGCCCCCCCGCGGCCCCCCCCCCCCCCCTCCGGCACCCCCACCCCCCCCCCCCCCCCCCCCCCCCCCCCCCCCCCCCCCCCGGCGACGCCT
>JAAGNO010019878.1:0-15175 GCA_033439905.1 Ceryle rudis
CAGGTGAGTGGAAGATGCTAGTGTTCAAAGATGCTGAAAATTACTGTGCTATGAACACTGGTCTGTCCTAAGCCTGCTCAAAGGCTTCACGTCGGGAAGCAAGCTGAGAGCTTCTTAGTGGTTTTCCTTTTCTAGCCTCTGCAGTTGGGTCCCTTGCTCCTTCAGTTTAAAAAGGTTATCTCTGCTGAATGAGTTCTCCAGGTGCTTTTGGAATGGGAAGGGCTCGTTCTCTCTGTTTTTTGGAGCTACTTGAAAGCTTTTGAGCAGCAGCAGCAAAAATAGTGGTCTGTTAGCCTTCTTCATACTATGGTTGGACAAAGTTCACTATGGCACTGGGAATTAGGCTTTGTTGGTAATGCTTTTACTGTTTTGTGTGTGCTAAGGACCTGTTGTGAGATAAGTTTCAGAGGAATCTCACTCGGGCTTTCTGATTTTGTAGCATCCTGCCATAAAGGAATAGGCAAATAGGTTCTTAAATACATCATCTTGATAGGAATACCTGTTCTTCTGGGACAGCCGGGCTGGAGCTCACCATCTTATTTCTGACTAGCTACTAAGTGGCTGGTATGTAGGAATGAGCTGTAGCCACGATCTAATGAATGGTGTTCCTGGAGGTTAAGCCTATGCCTGTCCTAGCAATTGGAATGGCATTCTTCACCACCTCCCTTCAGTTCTTCTCTCTCATTCCTTCCAGGAGTCAGATGGTGGTTTGTATATCTGCATGAACACGTTCCTGGGCTTTGGGAAGCAGTATGTGGAAAAGCACTACCAGAAGACAGGCCAGCGGGTCTACCTGCACCTCA
Organism: Ceryle rudis; assembly: GCA_033439905.1. Classification (NCBI taxonomy): domain Eukaryota; kingdom Metazoa; phylum Chordata; class Aves; order Coraciiformes; family Cerylidae; genus Ceryle; species Ceryle rudis. The sequence continues at coordinate 804 of JAAGNO010019878.1, forward strand.
AAAGAACACGTAAACTGGTAAAAAATAAGAATACATACAATCAAACTTGTTCAGAAATGGAGAGCTGGGCTCTGTGTCTGTGTTCGGTCAGATACGTCATTTTCTTTCCTTAGATATAACAGGTGCTTTTCTTGGTGAACTGAGCTACACCAGTTCTTCAGCTCTGCTTATGTTGAAATGTTGTATGCATTGCCCATGCTATTTCTGCCTGGCCTCTTTCTGTGTTCAGAGTAGCTTCATTTCAGTCCTCAAGGCTTGCCACCGCTTGCCTGTCCCCCTAACTCCATTTCCCTATTTCATCTCAATGAAATAGAAGGAAGAAGACACCAACTCCAGTGCTGGGGACCCCCCAAGGAAGAAACCAACTCGCTTGGCTATTGGTAAGGAAGCACTCGTGTACTATATTGTCCTCGTTGTTTGAACTAGTCCTCTAGAGCTGCCTGGCTTTGTGGCACATTTATTTTGGCTTTTTTTGTTTGTTTGTTTCTGGGCTAGTTGGAGGTGGTATCCCTGACCAAATTCAGATGTCGTGTTTTCTAGGCAGTTTCTACAAAACCGCTGTTGAGGTCGTAGTTTGTTCTGTGTTCAAAGTTGCATCGTGTTTCTCTGGGTAGATATCTTTTGTATCCTGTCTTAACTCCGTATGCCTGACTCAGCTTGGTGTGGGTAGAGCCTGTGTGGGACTGTTGGTTTTTATGGATGTGTCCAGTGTGGAGCTGAAGTATGTGTGAGTCTGAGAAAGTAAGTTTGAAGTTTCTGGTAGAAAAAAAAGGTTTTAAAATTTCTTAGATATTGAATTATAGATGGGGAAGAAATTACTAGTAAATGCTGTATTAACATTTTGGGCTTGATAGTTCTTTGAAATGCAAGGCTGATGTTGAAGGAAACACGTGAACATTAAAACAAGCCCTTTTTTTTTTTTTTGAAGAACAAGGTTGGTGTTCCATTACTGTCTTGCACCAGCTGAAAAGGCTGTCCTGGCAATCAGTGAAGATGCTGCTTATTTGGAGCAGTCTTGGCCAGTAATTTCTGAACCATTCTGGAGACAATAAAGCAGAGGATGGGAACGGTTTTTAGCAGTATGCCATGGTTTAACCCCATCCAGCAACTGAAACACCACACAGCCTCTTGCTCAGTCTTTCCTCTTCCCAGTAAGATGGAGAGGAGAATCAGAGGAAAAAAAAACCAACCAAAACTCATGGCTTGAGATAAGAACAGTTTAATAATTAAAGTAACCACATTGGTAAAATATAATAATAATGATAATAATACTGAAAATAAATCTAACAAAAAGAGAGAGAAATAAAACCCAAGAAAAGATAAGTGATGCATAGTGCAGTTGCTTACCACCCACTGACTGGTGCCTGAGCTGTGATCTGTCCCTCCTAGCCAACTCCCCTCACCTATACAATGAGCACGACGTTGTACGACGTACGGTATGCGCTGTCTCGTTAGCCACGTTGGGTCCATTGCTCTGTCTATGCTCCCTCACAGCTTCTGATGCACCCACACCCTGTCAAGACATGGGAAGTTGAAAAGTCCTGGATTTCTTCACAACAAGTAAAAGCATCAGCAGATTATCATCATCTTTCTCACACCCGTTCCCATACTGAATCCAAAGCATGGCACTACTGTAGTTACTAAGAAGGAAAATTAGCTCGATCCCAGCTGAAACCAGGACACTAACAGGTTCTTGGCTTGCTGGACGCTGACCACTAGAGGGAAATCCAGAACCTGGGCCGTGCGCGTCTTGCTTTTTGCTCACTTTTTCCCTGGCTGTGCCATTGTGTAGCAGATGCCCAGTGACTCCACTGCTGCCACAGCACATACACCAGTATTAAAACTGTCAACTGCTCCCTGGTTTTATGGTGAGGTGAATGGAGTCCCGAAGGTGACTTCTAGCAAAATTGAGACTAGAATCTACATTTCTTCAGATAGCCAGTGCTGCGCTTTTTTTTTTTTTTTTTTTTTCATATATGATTATGCTGCCTTTGGAGATGAGGCCCTGTCTTTATTATGAGTTATTTCTGCATCCTCAATTCTACAGACAACTGTTGTCACTGGCTCGGGAAATAGCTGCCTGTGATAGCAGCTTAGTGGCCTGAATGGAGGGGGAGAGAATAAAAGAAAGTATTAGCCCTCTGAGGCAGTGATCTTAAATCTAGGACATTTCTCTTTTTTTTTTTTTTTTTTTTTCTTTTTTTTCTTCCTTTTTAGTTAAACTGTGGTGGTTTTGCTAATCCTGACACGGGAAATTTTTTTTAAAGTGGTAGAAAGACTTAGGAGCAAAATGACATTGGCTGCAAAATATAGCCATTGAACTCTCTGTACCTCAGCCCCGCTCTACATGGGAGGAAATAAATCTATAGTGCTTGTCTTCTGTGCCTGCACGTTGGCTGAACGACTTCTGGAGGTTGTGGTGCTTAGATATAACCATGGAGAGGGAGGCAGTGTACCTCGTGGCAGGCTGTTGATTATATGTGGGGCAGAAAGCTAGGAGGCAGCCTGCTGACTGAAGACCCTCTTGCTCATCTCGAGCCTCCAACAGTTCACATAACTACCTGAGGGGACCTCACCAGTCCTCACATTTAGTTTGTTTGGAGTTCAGGAATTGTGTAATACCCTGAGAGATTGTGTATTGCTTTACTCTGAAGTGATGACAGATCTCTGGAATATGCTGAAGAGGCACAGAAGAGGATTATCTGGGTATGTTGTTGCATGATGCTGGTGACTGTTTTCAGGCATTTCTAAAATCACTCGGGCTTGCAGCATCTGCATTCGTACACAGCAGTTTATGCATTGTCTAAAAATTGTAGCTGTCTGAGGAGAGAGTTTCAGGAGGTATTGTAGGGGCCGGGTATTTTTGTCAGTAATGTTTTAATCAGATGCAGCAGTGGTTACCAGAACTGTGTCGATTCTTGAGGCAGAGGCACTAAACAGCAAAAACTCATATTCCTTTCAAAGGTCTGTTGCAGCCACAGCATGCCATTTTTAAAGAAACAAAGGAAATTCAGTTAAAAAAACCAAACCAAATATAGTGGCTTAAGGTTGTAAGTAAGCCATGTGTCTTCAGCCTGTTTCCTGCTGAGAAGCAAAGTGTCAACACTTGGGGAACAGTAAAGACCAAGTTTTTTCCTGATTACCTACATAAACTAGAAGCTGTTCCCTCTGCTGCATATGTTACTTTTTGGTGACTCGTGACATCATGACTGTTGACACCTGGCAAATAACTTCTTACGTAGGGAGCTCCCGTTTCTGTTGCAGCCTCTGCAAACCATGGCTAGGTGAGCATGAGAAACTGCTAGCGCTTTGCCATTCCTAAGACTTTACTATAACTGTGGATGTTCTGGTTCCAGAGGAACTCCTGGTTGTCCGTGCTTAAGTTCAGGACTCTGGACTGTCCTTCCTAGAAGAGGCAAGAAGCAGAGACGGGCTTCTTAAAGATGCTGGTAGACTAGACCTTTGCATTGGCTTAGAACGTGATGAATGGAGATGTGCATGAAGAGATCATCTTGGATGCACTGCGAAGGATGAACAGCGGTGCTTTATCATGGCTCTGTTATGGCTAATGTCTCTCTAGAGCAGGTCTGGTTGTAGTCAGGGTTTGGAGATGCCTACGCCTTTGTAAAAAGAGCTGGGAAAAGCAAACCTATAAGCAAACCTATATAAGCCTAGCTTATATTTGCTCCTGTGAAGTTCACACTACTAGCAGAAACTTTGGGATCCAGAAATGGAAGAAAGATTGTGGATCATTGATCTAGAGCTTTGCTTTAGTCATATTGCCTTATTTCATGTAAGCCAGGGGCAAAGCAGCTTTGCAGGCTGTTTGGCTTTACCCGTTACCACAACAATTTTTCCTTCCTGCAGGTGTAGAAGGTGGATTTGACATCACAGAAGAAAAGTTTGAATATGATGAAGATGTAAAAATAGTAATTTTCCCAGAGCATTTGGATATTCCGCATGATGGGCTGGAGGGGCTACCAGACATGGTCAAAGACAGGGTATGTTTGCATGGAGAGCTGTGTTCCCTTTTGGTAGGGAAGAAATGCAGCATTACAGAGAAGGAGCCGCTGTCCCGTGAAATGGATCCTGCAGAGCTCCTGTCAAATCTGAGCTTGCAGTAAGCGGCATTGTTCTGCACTTATACAGTGTTTTATTAGTCTAGAGAAGAGGAGACTGAGGGGAGACCCTATTGCTCTCTACACCTACCTAAAAGGAGGTTGTAGCAAGGCTGGTGTTGGTCTCTTCTCCCAAATTACTAATGATAAAATGAGAAGAAATGGCCTCAAGTTACATCAGGGGAGGTTTAGATTGGATATTAGGAAGAAATTCTTCACTGAGAGAGTGGTTGGGCACTGGAACAGGCTGCCCAGGGAGGTGGTGGAGTCACCATCCCTGGAGGGGTTTAAAAAACAAGTGGGCATAGCACTCGAGGCTCTGGTCTAATGGATAGAGAGATGTTAGGATGAAGGTTGGACTCAATGATCCTAGAGGTCTTTTCCAACCCTAATGATTCTGTGATTCTTTATTATGGAGCCCTGACTTGTGACTGAGGCTCCTGAATGCTGCCCTAAGCACAACTGCCTTGCTGATTTGATCTTAAATGTGGAAAGTTGTGGCTCTGGAAGCTTCTTTCCTCCTGACCTTCATTTTTCTTCCTGCTGTCCTAATTCCAGATTGCCAGTGCAATTGAGGCCATCCTAACAGCAGATTCAGCATCACGGAAGCAGGAGGTGCAGGCTTGGGATGGGGAGGTTCGACGTGTTTCCAAACATGCTTTTTCCTTGCACCAACTTCAGAATGATGTCCGCATCCCACCATGGTGAGCATACTACTAAAACTAGCTGCATCACTTTGTATCCCAGACTCACCCCCATCACCACCTTCTCCTGTTGTGGACTGCAGCAGCAGATTACTTTTCTGTGAGTCTCTTGAGTGTGCCTTGTCATAGTAAATGCAGGGGAAACATCAGACTAAGGTATTTGAGGGTGCTCAGTGTTCTGAAGTAAAAGAGGAGTGAGATTGCTCATACTATGGTCAGTGGGTGGTACTGGAGAGGGCTAGAACCCAAAGGTTTTCACACTAATCTCTTTTTCTCTGTTCCTTGTTCACAGTGGCTGGAAGTGCAGCAAGTGTGACATGAAGGAGAACCTGTGGCTGAACATGACGGATGGAGCCATCCTCTGTGGTCGGCGCTATTTTGATGGCAGTGGTGGCAACAATCATGCAGTCGAGCATTACCGGGAGACTGGCTACCCCCTGGCTGTGAAACTGGGAACAATTACTCCTGATGGGGCCGGTGAGAAGGGGGACCTTGTGAAAGGTTATGGACGTCAGGCTGACTGGGGTCTTTGACAAGGGAAGTCAGGGAGGGTTTCCAGGCAGTTGTTGCCCATCTTATAACCTGGAACATTCAGTGTCATCCTATTGTGAACTTTCCCACTCTGACCTGCTTCTTAGGGCGGGCAAAGAACTGGCTGATAAAGCTTTGCTCTCCTGCTCCCCTCGCTTGTAATTTGAAGGGTTTCGGAATTCAGGGTTTTGGGATTTCCAGGTTGCTGCCGTCTTTTCTGTGGTGGGATGTTTGTCAAGTTCTTGTGTGTCCAAAGCCTGAACAGAATGTAGTGGCACAGTAACCCAGTTCTCTCACTCCAGGCATACATGTAGCTTGATCAATGACAAAGTTGTTTATCTCGTCACATGTTTTGGAGGACGAAAGTATTCCATCTGTTTTGCTACTCTGCTAAAAACCCAACTGCTCAGTTTGTCGAAAATCCCAGTTCCAAGCACTCTTTTCTCTTTATCCAGCAGTGAATGTTATATCGTAAGCCATTAGAAGAGTCTCCTTTTTTCTGTGTTCCTGCATAGATGTCTACTCCTATGATGAGGATGACATGGTGTTGGATCCCAACCTGGCAGAACATCTTGCTCACTTTGGGATTGACATGCTGAAGATGCAGAAGGTGAGGGCAGGGGGTGGCCATTCATTGGCCCAGAGGGGCAGAGAATCAACTCTGAGGTGTCTTAGCCACAGAAAACTGGGATCCAGCTATGTAGAACCATTCCTGTTTGAGAAGCCCTGTTTTTTTTTGTCAGGCAGAGAGTTGTCTCATCAGACTCGCATTGCCTTTATTTTGCCTTTCTTTACTGTCCCTCAGGTTTATTTCTTTGGAATTCTGTGTCGGTATTGCGAGCAGGGAATTCCCAGCCTCCAAGCTTTGTTCTTTGTTCCCTAGATTTAGTGTTAGTGTGTGATTTCCACACCCACTTAGAGAAGATGGTTCAGATTTCTCCCATGTTTCTTAAATTTTATCCTTGTAAAATATCCAAATATTCAGATATTCAAAGCCAACTCTTGTATCTTCCTTCTCTTCTCATTTAATAAAACAGAATGGATTTGACCCCTTATGTTCTATATGGCCTCTTATGTCCTATATGACCCCTTATGCTCTACAACATTTCCCTTTTCACACCTCTTCTGTTCCCTTGAGGGTTTTTCCTGTTCTTTCCCTCCACAGACAGACAAGACAATGACAGAACTGGAAATAGACATGAACCAGCGCATTGGGGAGTGGGAGCTCATCCAGGAGTCTGGTGTGCAGCTCAAGCCCCTCTATGGGCCTGGGTACACTGGTATCCGTAACCTGGGCAACAGTTGCTACCTCAATTCTGTGATGCAGGTGCTGTTCAGTATCCCAGACTTCCAGAGAAAGTAAGTGAGAGTTTAATCGCTCTTTTTCCATTAGCCTAGGATCCCCTGGGATCAGTACAAAGGTCTCCTAGAGCTGGGAGCTTCTGGCTCTGAACTGTGTTTTTACTCCATGAGTCCTCGTGTCCCTTAGATTACTCCATTTTGCTTTGCCAGGTATGTGGACAAGCTGGAGAAGATATTCCAAAGTGCACCTTCGGACCCCACACAGGACTTCAGCACACAAGTGTACGTAGAGTTTTGGTGAGAGAAGGAAGGCTGAGGCTGACTGGGTGCGTTCCCTCTGCGCTGCTACAGTGTGCTTTGCTGCAGGTTTCTCCCTCATGCCTTGCCTCTCTGTTTTCATGTCCATCACGAGCGATGCTGATCCTCAGTGGTCAATAAGAATCTAAGCCAAGAAAGTTCAGCTGAATGCCCCAGATGGAGAGGACAGAGTGCACCTCAGCATTCATGAGAGGCTCTTAAATGTGTTATTTGGGGAACGCAGTACCATCTATTACCACGGGGGGATTTCTGGTAGGCATATTCTCTCTGTGAAACAGCAAAAAGTTGCTTGCTCTCTGCAACCGAGGGAGATGGCCAAGAGCAAAGAAAGATACAGATTTAGACAGCTTTGTTCTCAGTGGATGATTTTTATATGTGTAAAGAGGCTTCCTGCAAGGGGTATTGTGCAAGCAATAGCAGGAGAAAAACAGAAGAAGGAACACAAGATTTGGGAGAGTGTTGCCTTTTAAATACGTGAATTCTTTGCTACGTCTGCTCTAAACCAGCAAAGCAGTATACAGAGGTTTGGGGTGGAGGAATGGAAGGTAAAAGATTCTAAATTTCATCAACCTGGAGTGAGGTGCTCACCGAGGGGGGGATTAAGTAGACAGAGCCAGTGTATGGGAGGAATTGGTAGGGCTTGATTCCAGACAAATGGCAACAGTCATGGGGGAGGACTCCAGTGAAGTGGAATAGTAGAAGACTGAGCATAGGAAGAAATTGCTCGTTAGTGTAGTCCCTTAAGTTCCTCATGCAGTCATTCTTGATCTTTCCCCTGGGAAAACGGGATCAGTCTGCTCATAGCAATGCTATTTCTGGCTCAGACAATTCATTCTGCCCTGTTGTCTCCTGCACACTCAGTCAGATGCACTGCTACTTTACCCATGTCAGGCTGCTGCTTAGTTTGCCTGTTACGCAGCTGCTGTATGGCTCGGCACCAGCTGCCCTTCTGCAGGGAAAAAGAAGCTGTTCCTTTATGTTTTACCCAATGTGCAAGCAATGGTTGAGATTGGTGCCCGGAAATCCTAGCAGGTCCATGATGTCTCATGGGACCAGAGAGCAGATCAAGATAAGGTGATCATGGCTGGTGAAGCAGAGAAAGCTGATCTCTGTGAGATTGACAGTCCCTGGCAGTGTTAAAGCTGGTTGGGTTGATGGCTTCTGGAGTATGTGGGATTGAAGAAACCATTTTGATGCAAACAGTGACTTCTTGGTCATTCCAGAGCCAAACTGGGCCATGGCCTGCTTTCCGGGGAGTATTCAAAGCCAGCTTCTGCAGATGGGGAACAGCTACCCGATCAGAAGGTAAGACTTGGACATGGAATCCTCATGAAGCATGAGGTATTACCTGTGTTGCACGGAGGAAGAACCCTTTCTGAAGGTGTGTCCTGAGGCTCATTCCAGGGCCCTGCCACCTGAAGAAAAGCATGGCTAAAAGTAGAGTGCTACATACCAGGACACATGCTTGGCAAACTTCAACCACCTTCCTCTTTTACGTTGTTATTTTCAGGGTATGCAAAATGGCATTGCTCCACGCATGTTTAAGTCCCTCATTGGAAAGGGGCACCCAGAATTTTCCACTAACCGTCAGCAGGATGCCCAGGAATTCTTTCTGCACTTCATCAACATGGTGGAGGTAATGATTGAGTCTTACCTGTTAAATGATGGAAAAGCCCAGCTTTATTTTCCCTCCACAGTAGGGCGTGAGGAGTGGAGGTGAGAGGCTGGCAATTGAAGCAGAGGGGGAGAGAACACAGGGAAATGAGCCAGGTAGCACCTGCCTAAGGAGAGAATGCTTGGCCATGTTTTCAGGGCTGATTCCTTGGAGGAATCTCCTTGGGGAATGGCACGGCTAGAGATGTAGATTGTCCCTTTAGGAGCAGGAATGGTGTGGGTTTCTGGACTAGAGAAGCTGGCTCCAGTTTACTCTTTGCTGTCTTTTCCTGTGGGCTTGGTACAGAAGTGAATACTTCTTAGCCGTCTCCTGTGTGGAACCCCTGCTACTGCAGATGTTTATTTCTGCCATTCTGATGTCTGCTCTCTCCTCCTTCAGAGGAACTGCCGCAGCTCGGAGAACCCTAATGAGGTCTTCCGTTTTCTTGTGGAGGAGAAGCTGAAGTGCCTGGCCACAGAAAAGGTGAAATACACCCAGCGTGTGGACTATATTATGCAGCTGCCTGTGCCCATGGATGCTGCACTCAACAAAGGTCAGTAGTGTGTAAAGGCCAGAACAGTAGCGAACATGTTTGGCTATTGTACTTTTATTACAGAACTCCTAAAATGAGAAAGGGGCTTCCTCAAGAACTGGCTTTGGCACTTCTGAAGCCAGATTGATCCTTCACCTGCTTTTGTGGATGGGACTAATTTCTTCAGAGGTTGTGTTGACACGGTGATGTCCCCCTAGAACCTTTCCCTCCAACACCGCAAGCTGGACTGTGATTGAACAGCAAAGCAGGACTGCAGTAGCAGAACAGAGCTATGGAAAACGCTGTCTACTTTGTGCTCCATTCTTGATGGCGTGTATCTATCCATAGGACTGTTCTGCCTCCAGGTGTAGCTTACAGCAGTTGCTTTGTAGATACCTCGACGTGGTCTTTTGACTCCTCTGCTGTATTCTCTAGATGAACTACTGGAATATGAGGAGAAGAAGCGGCAGGCCGAGGAGGAGAAGCAGCCACTGCCTGAGCTGGTGCGAGCCAAAGTGCCTTTCAGCTCCTGCCTAGAGGCATATGGAGCTCCAGAGCAGGTGGATGATTTCTGGAGCACAGCCTTGCAGGCCAAGTCTGTGGCTCTCAAGTGAGTGTGTGTGAGTTACCAGCTAGGCTATGGTGAACTGGCAATAGCTGCATCTTCGGGGACACCTTGTAGTTGCTTGGGGAAGTAGTGTTACCAAAGCTTTGTAGTCTTCCACACCCTGGGCCCATGGAACATTGAAGCAGAGGGGGAACCTATCCATCAGTGCTGGAGTGATTGCCCCCGAGGGGATTACTGTGGGCAGAACAGCAGTGCTCGCGAAATCCTTACCATTAGATTTCAATTCCTGAGTGACAATGAAATTACAGTGATGTAATGTTCCAGAAAATGAGCAGCTTTTATTCTAAATTTAAAATTTAGCTTTAAAATCAGTACTGACAATATGGCAACCCTGGTTTTGTGTGATCCCTAAAATTTCTTTAAAGGATTTTTCTAGCTATTAAAGTTTGAGCAAAACCCCGAGTATAACAGATGTGTGAGTTATTTTAAAGAATGCTAACTTAACTTAAATGCTAATAGCAAGGTTTATAAAGCAGCTGTATGGCCTGCAGCACATGCAACAGCGCAAAGGTGTAGTGAGAAGATTACAAACTTAAGCAGCTTTCTGCTGTAATGCTGCTGACTTGTTCTGCAAGGAAAGAGTAGTCCTCAAAGTACTGGAAGTGTTTCTCTAACAACTGTTAAGCAATAGCTACCACAGATGAACAGCCAGTAATGCAGTCATGTTGAAAAGTAACAGTTTGGTTTGCTTTTAAATAGGGAGTTGTGTTCTAACACTCCATAAGAATTAGCACTGGATATACACCATTGCTTAAATTACTTTTATGGCACGTTACAGTTATCTCCCAATAATAAGTATCCATTTCTCTTATTACTTCTTTTCCCTTCACAAACATTCCCTTGTTTCATAGATTCCAGATACCCTTTCTGTCAAATTGTCTGACTAAATAATGTTCAATCAGATTCAGACAGCTTAAAATTCACTGCTTCTGCTTTCTGTCTGAACAAGTGCTCTTGTGCAGGAAAGCTCGTCAGTTCCTGCAGCTGTATCTGTTGGTCTAATAAAAGATGTTGGTTTCTTTACATTCCTTAAAGGTTAGGCTTTTAATTAAAATACTAAAATCTGAGAAGGCTTGTAAAATACAAGATCGGAAGGTAGCGAACGTGTACTGTTTTTCTCGTCTCCCAAGATTTTGTACATGTTGCATTCTGTCTTGTCAGAGCATCTGCTTTAGAAGTGGTTCTGTGTTTGAGGAGCTTTAAAGCTCAGCAAAGGGAGCTGCACAGATACGTGTATCAATCATTGCTGCCAAAGTATTGAAAAATATTATTTATCTCTTTCAGAACAACACGGTTCGCCTCTTTCCCGGATTATCTGGTGATCCAGATTAAGAAATTCACTTTTGGTCTAGACTGGGTGCCCAAAAAGCTTGGTAAGAAGGATGAGCAGTACAGAGCATATAGGTATTGGGAGTCATATAGGTATACTGTGGTCAGTACTGCAAAGAGGAAAGTAACTACTCACAAAAGGAGCTGCAGACTGCAGCATATTGCATCCCTGGGGATTTACCTTTCTAGATCTCCCAACCAGGTCCTTTGTTTCTGCCCCTATGGGGAGGCTGAGCAAGACCGTATGTTGCAGATGTCTCCATTGAAATGCCAGAGGAGCTGGATATCTCTGCACTGCAGGGAACTGGACTGCAAGAGGGAGAAGAAGAAATGCCAGACATCGCACCCCCACTGGTGACACCAGATGAGCCCAAAGGTAGCCTGGGGTTCTATGGCAACGAGGATGACGACTCCTTCTGCTCCCCTCACTTCTCCTCTCCGACATGTTAGTGATTCTCCTCCTCTCTTCCTGATGCCTGACTCATTTCCTTGCTCTCCTTGTCTTGTCTCCCATGCTAGTGTTCTCCACCTGCTCAAACTTTCCCTGTCCCTCTGTCAGCGAATGCTGGTTGCCTCCCTTGCATGGTTGTTATGCAGGGGAGTTTGTTGATTCCTGTTCTGTGGAAGATGGGGGGATGGCATGTCTGTCTAGTGCATTTAGAGGGAACGGAGATGGGGTTTATAGAAGATGTAACTGGTAGAAGTATTTTATTTTCACAAAACACAGTGGGAGGTGGGGTTTGGAAGGTAGGGAACAGCCAGTGCTCCTGAGTTCATGAGTCGAGTCCTTTTGTTCCCTGGGGTGCCTGTGTTCTAAAGAAGAAAGGTAGCAAAGGATGAGAAGAGCAGAGAGAGGGTGGGAGTGGGTGGCTCTAATCTCTGTATTCCCACAGCACCCATGTTGGATGAGTCGGTGATTATCCAGCTGGTGGAGATGGGCTTTCCCATGGATGCCTGCCGCAAAGCTGTGTATTACACAGGGAACAGTGGGGTTGAGGCTGCCATGAATTGGATCATGTCACACATGGATGATCCAGGTAGGAGGGCGCATGGCCATGGTGAAGCTTATTGCATCTGGGTCATGGGCACTTCCTGTCCCACTACTGCAGTGGAAAACTGAAGTACTTGGGACCTCAGGCTGTATCCCTTTTGAAGAGATCGAACTTCTCTGAGTCGTGTTCTGTTTCCTGCTGCAGACTTTGCTAACCCCTTGGTTCTCCCTGGATCCAGTGGACCGGGGTCAACTATTGCCTGCCCAGACCCTCCTTCAGAAGACAGTGTGGCCACCATTGTCTCTATGGGCTTCTCCCGGGACCAGGCTATGAAAGCGCTTAGAGCCACGGTGAGAGGCATGGGTGATGTCAGAGTGAAAGGATATTCTCAGGAACGGGCATTCCCGAGTTCAGTCTCTTTCTTTTTCCTTCCAGAACAACAGTCTTGAGCGTGCTGTGGACTGGATCTTTAGCCACATTGATGACCTTGATGCAGAAGCTGCTATGGATATCTCAGAGGGGCGCTCAGCAGCAGAGTCCATTTCTGAATCTGTCCCTGTGGGTCCTAAAGTGCGTGATGGGCCTGGAAGTGAGTTCCAAGCAGTGGGAATGCGGATTTTGGAGTGCAAACTCACCCTGGCTTTATCCTCCCTAATTTGTGCCGTACCACGGGTTTCTTAGCAGCAGGAGCAGCTGCCACAGAGCTGGGCTGGCTGTTGAGATGAAAGCAGGGAGGAAAAGGAGAGGGATGGCAAAGTAGGGTCTGGACCCTTCAGGCTAACGATTACCTGGGAGCCCGTAAGAGAGGGGGAGAGAAAGCATCATCAAGTGGAAGAGGGGAGGGGCTGTGCTGCTTTTTCCCCATCATCCCAGGAGGCTTCTGTGTTCTTCAGGTTCCTCTCTCTGTGCAGTATCGGTGCCTAGGCTGCTGGGTGCTGTGGGGAGGGGGAATCTCTGCTGTTAGCCACCTGGTGCTCATGGGCCAAATAGCTGGAAGAGAGGAGGCCAAGTGACAGTTACCATCTCCTGTTTCCCTGCACGTTTGGCCTTCAGACCAAATCGTCCCGGTCACACTTGACAGAGACACACTTCTAAATTATTACCCAGCAGAGCCCCCTTCAGAGGCCATTTTCTAGAGAGGACCTTGCACAGGGTGTTGGGGTAAGATGCCTGCCTTTCTCTGATCTCTTCTCTCCTCCCCTCAAGAGTATCAGCTGTTTGCCTTCATCAGCCACATGGGCACTTCAACGATGTGTGGACACTACGTTTGTCACATTAAGAAAGATGGCAGGTAAGAGGGATTTTTCACAGCACAAGGGGACTCTGAGGTATGTTTTTTAATCGCTGTTCTCTCCTGTTTCTTTAGAGGTTTTGGGGGGTCAGGGAGAAGAGCAGGTATGGGGAATCCACTTGTGTCTTAGCCACAGAACGGTGTTTCTGAGCTACCCTTCTGCTCGTTGCAGGTGGGTGATCTACAATGACCAGAAAGTCTGTGCTTCTGAGAAGCCCCCCAAGGACCTGGGCTACATCTACTTCTACCAGCGGATTCCCAGCTAGAACATCATCTTACGGTGTATGGTGTGGGGAGAGTGGGCTGAAGGTGGGGGGAAAGGGGTAGGGGCAGTGAGGATGAGAGCAGGGTCTTTCTCCCCCTATACCTCTTTCCCCGCTCCTCCCTTCATGCCCTCTCGGGTGACCCAGAGGGAGACAAGAGTTCCCTGACTAATACACTGGGGGCTGGAGCCCCTGTGGACATGAGTGAGGGGGGGTGCTGGGGGGCGGGGGGGAGGGGGGAGGGTGGGAATATCTGTTTCTATAGGGACTGTTCTCACTGTCCCCACCCCCGTGTGACAGCAGCCCTAGTGCTTTGCTGCTTCGTGGGATGATGACACCTCCTTGCCGTCTGGAAGGGGAGGAGGTGGCTTGTGTGTATGTGTGGCTTGTGTAGGGGGGGTGTTCTTCCAGCCTGTCCTGCTGGCCGAAGGCGCAGGGCGGGCAGTCAAGCGGGCCACGAGCAGTGCCACCCCCTTGGGTGCCCTTTACATGCCAAAATACACGAGGGACAAAAATAAAGGTCGAAATACCCCCTTGGTTTCTGCCTCCCCTCTGCATTGCTGGGGGCCCTCTGCAAACGCGGGTGGGCGGAGGCTCCCTCTGCCCGCCGCTCCGCTCCCCGCGCCGCGCAGCAGCCCCGTCCAGTCGGGCGCAGCGAGAAGCCGCGGGGCAGAGCGCGCCGGGAGCGCCAGGGGGCCGGGGCCGGGACG
>JAAGNO010019879.1:0-17094 GCA_033439905.1 Ceryle rudis
CCCCACCCCCCAGCCCCGGGGCTCCCCCCTTTGCAGAGAGCCGAGACCTCTTTGTACCAAAGAGATTTATTTGCATGTAAATAAACGCGTTCTTTGCAAGATTTCCCCCAAAAGCTGCGAGTCCACTCGGAAGGAACGACCCCAAAATTGGGGGGTGGGGGGGGGGTCGATGTACAAAAAAAGCCAATTTCCAGGCAGGTATTTACATCAGGACCATGTAGGAAAGAACCATTTCCTCTGCACCTCCCCGTTCACTGCACGGCCTGAGATGAACAGGTTTTGGCTTTTATTTTTTTTTTTCATTTTTTCAAAATCTTTCCAATACTGAAAGATGGAAAATAATCATTAAAAATAAGCAAAAATATCTTAAAACATTTCGTCAGAGAGCCGAGCGGTTACACGTCAAAGCGCCACGTACATCACCTCTCATCACCACGACAGGCAGCACCCAGCTCCAGTCTCTCCTGTGGTGGGGAAGGGGCCGGCGCATCAAAATGGGGTAAAAAGCTTTAAACTGGGACTCGACCTCCTGCAGCGACGTGGGAGGGGGGCCGGGAGGAGACGCGGTTCCCTCGATTTCGGCACAAACGGCAACGTCGCCTTTCGCAGGAGGAGTTCAAGGTATCCAGCTTTGGTCTCGGGGGAGAGGAAACGTGTGCTTTTTTTTTTTTTCCTTTAAAACCCATTTTTGTGTGAATTCCACAGCCTAGCGGTATTTCCTTCCAATTTCCACCGTGTCACCCCGGTAAAATGTGACTCAAATTAACAAGTCCAGCAAAAAAAAAAAAAAAGTCCCGTGAAATCCCCAGCCCCGCTTCAACTCAACGAGCGCTTCTTTCCCCAGGCGGTCAGTGCCTTCGCCCAACCCCGACGGGATCCGAGGGCTTCGGTAAAACAAAATAAATTAAAACGGGAGGAAAAGAGGCAGCACGAACCCAGCCGACAACCCGCGGGAGCCTGAACGGCGGCCGTTCCGAGGTGCAGCTGCTGCAGCCGGGTCTCGAGATAAATTCATCCGGTGCCGCGTTTCCTACGTCCTCTTCAGACACCCCCGAGTCACCCGAGTCCGATGCTGCGTGAGATAACGTCATTTGCTCCAGGTTCAGACTTTATTGACCGTTTTCCTATCATCTCAGCACATGAAGATGGGGGCACTGGGGAGAGGGGGGAGCTACGGTGCGCAGGGCACGAGGAGACAAGGGTGGGAAAGACAAGAAGGGAGAGTTCTCCAGAGCCGGGTGGGGCTTGGAGAAATTCACTCCCCACCGAGTCCTGGAATTAAGCTGAAGGTGGGAGGGAAGAGGTGAAAAATCCCTACAATTAACTGAAGAGTTGTCACCCTACTGAAAAGACAACGGCCTTCTACTGTGAGCCTGACAACAAAGAGCCTGGGGTATCCCCGGGGCCACGCCGCTGGCAGGATGGGGAATCTCTGTGGTTTAAAAGAAACCTAAATCCTTCAGTCCTTCCAGAGTGTGTCCCCACACGCCCAGTGTCCCCTCATCCCCACGGGGGCAATCTTGGCCTTCAGGAATCGACAGCAAAATCCAGTGGGAGCAGGATTCCGCCCGGTTCGTAACTGGACAGCAGACGCGTGCGCAGAACTCTCCAGTTCCTCTTCAGTGAATCTCATTTTGCCACTTTTCAAAATAAGAACGCTCTCCTGAGTCTCTTTTTCCTTTCGGGGACCGTAAGACCACAGAAGATGCCTGAATCGTGCTCTTAATTCCAGCCAAAGAGGGGGGGGAATCCATCTTTTAGGGGAATCCCCACTTCTGCCGCAGCTCTGCTCCCAGCAGAACCAGTCGGGGGCTGTTTCTCCAGCAGTGCCAGCCTAACGCCCCCAGAGCGGCGGCACCAGCACTCCTATCTGAGAAGGGTGCTGCCACTGGAAAGCAAACCAACCAAACCCAAGGAGAGCCTGGAGGGCGCAGAAGCAGAGGCTGCGGTGAAAACGAGGCCCGTTGCCGCCCCGTGCTGCAGAGGAGCTGCTCTGCTGACACCGAGAGACCTGTTCCTCCTGGGTCGGGTCAGCACGGCTCGGATGTGGCGGCAGGACCGGGACGTGGGCGGCTTCTACAGCCCGTTGCTTTCCAGATGCAGCGGTGGGGGACTGGGGGAAGCTGTTTGCTGGGCTCATGAGGAAGCAAGGCTCAGATGAAGACCGTGGAGTCCTTTCTCAACTTCCATTTGCTCCGACACGTGCCAGAATTTCACCAACTTCACCCAAGCTACGGTGGCTGCCTGCGTGCAGAGCCGCCCCAATCAAACCCACGAGCTCTGCCCCAGCTCCCAAGTCCCTCTGGCCGCTGCATCATACCCTTAAAATGGAAATTGTGTGCAAAGAAGCAGCGCAGGGCACGCAGACGCAGATAAAAGGGCTGCCAAACAGCCTCCTTCCCTGCTGCGCCCTCGCCTAAGCCACGACCCCCATCGGAACACGGCACCCGGCTCCTCAGAGCAGCTCCCAGCAGAGGGAGAGGAGGCTCCTCAGCACTGGGCATTCAATGAGGAAATGCCACAAAAATAAGTTAAAATACTTTTTTGTTTTCTTCCAATGACTCTTTAAAAAAAAAAAAAGAACAAAAGAATAAAACCCAACCCTAAAACACATCCTAAAAATAGGTAAAACTTCCTAAATACAAAAGCAACCGATTGTGAATGGGAAGAGGGGCCGAGGACTCGCCCAGAAGCTCCTGTTGGCACCAGTTTGGGGTCTGCGTCCACTCCCACACACACTCAGCTTTTCACCCGCTGGCTCGGGCAGGGCCGTTAATACTCAAATTCAGGAGTGCGAGCGGCGATGGGCTGAGGGCCACAGCCAGGAACACCCGCCCCACGAGCTGCTGGCCTCACACTTCCTGGTCAGACTTTGGAGATCCTTGGAAATACTTTTGGTTTGATTTTGGTTTTTTCCCCCCCTCTTCAAACGCACCCCGTAACAACCAGCCTGGCGGGTTTGTGACGAACGGTTCCTTTCTTTCCACCTCCAGAACCCGCAGGTCCTACGTACAGCTCATCTTTTAAAGACACTGAGAAAATTAATTGCCAATTAGAGCAACATCCATCAGATCGTCATCTTCTTCCCCGATCAGAAACTCGGGGCTAGCCCGGGACGGCCGCTCGGCCGAGAGGAGGGCGCTGCTCGCCATGGAGAGCGACTGCTCGGCCGAAATCGGGGACTTGGACCAGCTCTCGGGCTTCATGCCGTGAGATTTCTTCTTGTCTCGGTCTTTATCCCGATCCCGGTCTCTGTCCCGGTCTTTGTCTTTGACTTTTTTCTTCTCTTTTTTGTGCTTCTTGTGTTTTTCCGAGCTGTATTCGGGCAAAGGCCTGATGCCATCGTCGGAGCTGGGGCTGTTCTGGTAGGACTTCTCCGCTATGGAGGAGCCCGACTCGCTCTCGCTGTCGATGTTCTGGGGAGTGTACGCTGGGGACTTACTGTGGCTGGGGGAGCAGCGCTCGTGTTTTGGAGTGGATCCGCTGATGAGAGGGGACCCGTAGCTTTTGGAAGAAGCCATCTGAGGCCTCAGGCTGTCCCCGCCTCCCTCCCCAGGCTTCTGCAAAGTTACTTTGGCTTTAATACTCGGGGAACCACCATCGTGTTTGCTGATGATAATTTTGGCCACTCCAGTGCTTCCTACGTTTTTGGAATCTGAAGTCTTCTTGGAAGAGTCAACAGATCCCCCAGAAACAGAGACTTTAGATTTCTCTTTGTCGCTCTTCTCACGTTTGCCCTGGAACTCACCTCCGGACATGTTGTGTTTGGAGGACATAGTATGGCTTGAGGAATTGGAACTTGGCCCCATCTGTCCATCCATCGGGTCATCTCCACCAGGCCCGCTAGTGACAACCCCGTGTTTCAGTTTGTCTATGACTGCAGTCAGAGATGGCTTCTTGTTTCTGCTCGGGGACTTGCCTTTGGAGCTTCCATGCTGGTTTTGAGATGAAGACATGGAAGACCCACTAGACGAAAAGGAAGATGAAGATGCTGTCGAAGAATTAGATGAAGGAGGTGGTTTCTGTGACATAGACCCAGAGGATCCCATTCCTGAAGACGATTTCATACTTGAGCTTGATCCGGCCCCAGACATATGGGAGCCTCCAGAACCTGAACTGATGGGCGACTTCGCTTTAGATGATGGGGGAGTACCTGGGACGGGTTTCATGGGAGAAGCAAGCTTGTCAGAACCTCCCGAGGGTCTGGAATGAGATGGAGAGATGTTTGGTTTACTCATGGAAGGGTTCATAAGTGACGATGGCTTTCCTTGAGGTTTCATCTTGGTGCTTCCAGAGCCGCTGCTGAGGCCGTGCTTGGTGATGGGGGAGGATCCCGGCTTTCCCACCGACTGGGCCGAGCTCTTCGACTGACCTGAACTTGAGCCGCCTTGGCCCGAGTAGAGGCTGCTGCTCATCTTCGAGCCAGAAGACCCTTCCGATTTGCTGCTTTTAATTTTGCCTGAGGTTGAAGAGGAAGAAGAGGAGGAGGAGGAGGAAGAATGGCTATGATGGCTTTTGCTGCTGGAGGAGGTGACAGAGCCACTACTTGTATACTGGCCATGTGAGGACGGTTTGCCAACAGTCACCGTTCCTTTTGGGATCTGAATGGTTATTTTTGGAATAGGAGGAGTAGCTACACCGGGAGGAGTCTGAGATCTGCCCGAACTCCCAGGAGATTTGGACCCGCCTGTGCTGGCCGGTGGCGTGAAAGGCCTGTTGGATGAGCTGTGCGATGGGGACTTCCCATCCGTCTCCTGCTTCTTCCGCTTTGGAAGCTTCTCTTTACTCTTCCCATCGCTGGATGGCGTCCGGCTGCGCTTCCCCGGCTTCCCATCCAGCCCGGGCCCTGCCATGCTACTTCCCGAGCCATTGCCTTCCTTCACCCGTTTCTGAGCCTTTTCTTTTCCTAAATCCCCCGCGTTCAGCAAGGGGCTCTGACCTCCACTGTGATGCTCCATGATGTCAGAGGACCCCAGCGCTTTGCTCGTGGCTGCAATAATACTAAAATCTACCGTGTCGGACTGATTGCTCCCCTTGAATTTATTTTCCCCCCCATCGGCCCCCAAGACTTGGACCCCCAACGTACTTAGAGCCTGGGACGTGTAGCCCTTGAAATCATCAGCATCTCTGCTCTGACTGCTCTCATCAAAGTACTCCTCCCCAAAGCCACTCTGACTCTGACTGTTGAGCAAGTCAGGGTTGAAATCTACTCCATCTGGAAAAAAATGGTTTGATGAGTCGCTGTTGGGGCTCACAGCAGCGTCTGCGATCAGGTCTGCTGGGTCTGTGTAGGGGTTCTCGCTATTGTTCGTCTGAAAAACGTCTGGGTCAAAGAGGGCACTTTGTGAATGTCCTGAACTAGAAGAGTCTCTCACTGGAGTACCAATGGGCGGACAGTCCTCACTAGTGGTGGGAAGCTTGGAAGCCTCCTCCGCTATATCCGAAAGGATATCGGTGACGTCGGCTCCGATGCTGTCCGAACTGGAGAGGCGAACCATTCTCTGAATACTGGGCTGCGAGTGAGGTATGGGCTGCGGGTATGTCGTAGGAGGAGTGCTGCATTGGCTGGGTGCTGGAGTAATATGAGGGGTGTCCAGGGTGTCTGCAGTCATGTTGACATCAAAAATGGGGTTCTGGGAGTCAACATCCATTGAAAAGAGCTCCCTCTGGAAATCATCCTCAGTCTGATGTTTGGGCTTGTCGGCCGGCATGCGGGATTTTTTTTTCTTTTGCTTATTCCCCCCAGGGCCCACTTCCATTCTGGGGGAGCCAGAGGAAGAGTTCTGCCTTTCGAGAGGGCTGCTCCCATACAGAGTGGAGAAATCCTGAGGGGGATTCTCTTTAAGAAGGTTCATGAGCATGGGGTGGTTCTTGGTGTTGCTTGCTGGTG
Organism: Ceryle rudis; assembly: GCA_033439905.1. Taxonomy (NCBI): domain Eukaryota; kingdom Metazoa; phylum Chordata; class Aves; order Coraciiformes; family Cerylidae; genus Ceryle; species Ceryle rudis. The sequence continues at coordinate 5,891 of JAAGNO010019879.1, forward strand.
AGGATACTGGTGGTGGTGTGTGATGGGGAGGGGTTGGACTTGAGCCAATGGTAGACCCCACATTCCCTGTGATCTGCAACAAACTAGTGAGAATAGGGTTCTGAGACACTTTGCTGAAGTCCTCCCCATGGCCCACCGAGTCATGCCTCTCTTTCATGCTTATGCTCATGTTAAACAAAGTAGTGATGGGCCCCCCAGGAAAAGTGTTTGTTGGGGTAGTGGTACCACTCATTGGGTTGCTGCCTGTGGTCATGCCATACCCTGGGCTGCTGGCTGGGGGAAGGTTTTTCTTCACCATATCTTCTACTGTCTCTGCAATGAGGGACAAGGCTGGTGTGTCTGCTTGAATCGTTTCTGCTTTCCTACGAATTGCTCTCATGGTGACAGGAATGGACATACACCTGCGGGACACAAGACGAGGGGGTTAGCCAGAGTTCTGCTGCCCTCCAGCAACACCCACTGAAGATGTTTTAACAGCTTCACCAGAAACAAGGCAAGAAGTGAGGCTCCTGGGCACGAGAGAGCAACAGCTTCAGGCACTGTAAAAGCCGTGCTGTTCTCCTTGTATTTACACTTCCCCCACCAAGTATTTACTCTTCTCCCACCAGGCTTATCTACCCACGAGACAACTCTGCCCCTACGCATTGCCCTGCAATCAGAAAGGCAGAATTAGTCAATTAACTCCAATTACTATCGCTTGTTCCTTGGGAGGAGAGACCAACCTCCTTTCAGGGATGATAACGACCACATTCCACTCAAGGACGAGCCTGTAACATTCAGAAAGCAAAGCCAGCTATTCTCACTCCAAAGGTCTGTGCCATGCCCCGCGAACATTCTGGGGTGCTCCGAACGGCGGCTGGGGCGGAGGGGCCTCGATAAAGGGTCCGTGTAAATGACAAACCACAGCGGGGCTCTTCCATGATTTACAAGACTTAGAAAGCCACCAACCACAGGAGAAGGCCCGAGAGGGCAGGCACCTGAGACACGCACTCACCAAAAGCTACGGTTCAGCGCGTGGAGTGGGACTTTCAGTAGGGCTCTGAGCTTCCTTCTCTTCCCAACAACTGACAAAACTCACCCCCAGACACAACAGCTCCACAAACACTTGGGTAAATGTGAGCGAGACAGTATGATTTGGGGTGTGTGGAGGCACAACAAAAATGTCCAGCTTACCTCTGAACAACTTTGGCAATGAAATCGTCTGTACAGATAAGAGCATCGGAGAGCCCTTTGTAGAGCTTACAGTTCACATGGGTGGAGTCCTGCACGTCCATCACCACTGAAAAAGAGAAGGTGTTTGGAAGAGGTCAAAATCACGGTTAGGGTGGAAGAAAACCCCACCAGCCTTCCCAGGAGCACACTCGTGCTTTTACCAAGTCCACTTACCACACACCAGGGAGTCATTCACAGGGTGCTGGAAGGAGACACTGAAACAGGAGTCAGAGAGAGGGCAAACTTCAAACTGAAGGATCCCGGGAGAATCTGAAAGACACAGGAACTGTTAATTTAGGGACCACAGAAGATGAAGCAGAGGCACCAGCTAAATACCCTCACAGAGAAGACAAAAAGCTAAAAAAGAAAAGGAAATAAAAGGGAAAAAAATAAAAGGAAAGCACTGCAGGCCTCGTGTCGTATTCCTACAGCTGAGAAAATCACCCAGGGTTTCTTATTATCCCCACATTATGCTCCCCTTGCCTCTGTACCCACCTTCTTTTAAAACTGTTCGCTTGACGCAGCTGCCGATCAGGGTGTTGTAGGCGACCTGGTGTCTGATCAGATTGAGGATGAGAGGAACCCGCCCGGGGTGCTGGAAGGCGATTTTACTAATCAGAGTTCCTTGAAGGCTTCTTCCATCTGGGAGAGGAGCATCTTTGTTCAGAAAGTAACAGTGCTGCTGCCCTGGAAGAGCCTGACAAACAATTCCTGCTTTACTCCAGCTACTGCCAGGTACGGGGCAGTAACAGGACATCTAGGAAGGAAAGAGCAGGCCCCAGATCCAAGTGACACCAAACCACCTCTCTGAAAATGCCTGAAAATTGGCTGAAAATGGCAAACACCAAAGCGCTTTCCTTTAAATCTGCACAAACGAACCATGACTCAGCTCCTCAGGAGCAGTTCTGCTGACGGTAGTCGCTGTCCCCACCGGAGCAGTCTCACATCCCTTCTGAGGAAAGGGAGCAATCCTCTGCAGCTAACGGGAGAGCGTCACCGGCCAATGTTAAGGAGGAGGATTTCTCCCACGGTGATGCGATTGCTTCAGCCACACGTTACAGTCCGACCGAGAGGCAGGGACAGAACGTGGGAAGGCTCAGTCCTGCACCTCTGCAGCCGTGCCTGCAGCTGCACTTCAACAGCAGTGGGCTTTGCGTTACCTAATTTTCCTAATTACCATGCTCACGTCGGCACTCGGGTGCTTGCACAGCGCAGTTTTTGCCCGTGAATAAAAGGGGCACCGATTTTCTTCGCCCTACTTGAAAGATGCAGATGAAAAGGCCCAAAGTGCCCACCTGCAAGCGTAACACCCCGGTTCCAACAACGTACTTACCGCGTAGAAGCGCATATTGTGGTTCAAAGGGAGAGGGTCGGCCTCCTTGGACAACTCAAACTGCGTGATCAACTCGTACAGGGGTACGAAGGTCGGCGGGGTGTCGAACAGCGGGATACCTGCGGGAAGGAGATGGCACGGCACGATGGCACCGGGGAGCCAGGGAGAGAAGGTCTGGTAAAGGAAACTTATCCAAGTTTTACTGAAAACAGCACAAAAGCGTGAGCGACTTTTCTGGCACGTGTTGAAAAGTAGCAGCAGTTTATTGCTGAAGACATGGGGAGTATCTGCCTGGGAGCTCTGGGACCCACCTGTGCAGCCCTGAAGTTTCTGAATGAAAGCTCGAGACACTGGAATGGGACGAGGGAATTTCAGGAAGAAACAAGCTGGTAAGTCCACACTGTTGGCACTGGTGATTGATGAGAAAGATGGGGTGCTGAAATAGTGGGGGAAGACAAGATCTTATTAGGTGCAGGGCTTGAGTCTGGCTGCTGCTACCAGCTCCAGGCACCCCATTTACTGTTTGCTTAAAGACAAAAGAGATTTTTATACCTCCTTGAAAATTAAGGCACTGCTCAAAAGCCCATCACGTGCCCGAAATACCTATTTCTTGGCTCAAAGGCAGCACCTAAGTGCTTTATATAACACTATGACATCACGCAGCCATCTCCCCACTCTGACCTCAGCAGAGGATCGAACGGTGACTCTGCATCTTGGACCAGGCTGCTGGGGAAGGCCCAGCAGACGTGTCCTTTGCTTACCCTTTGCTGTCCACTGGGTGAGAGCCCATGATCAACGGCGCAATTGGAAGTTTGTACATAGCCATGGTTCCCTCGACCGTTACTGACACGTTCATACCCAAAGAGCGAGGAACTGCAAGAGAAGGCAAGAAAAAAACAAGCTGATAAAAAAAAAAACCCCAAACCAACAACCCAAGCGAGCTTTATGGAAAGATCTGACTTCCTGGAGGCAGTTTCCAGCGTTCACCTTTATCACTAAATGGACCACAGCCAAACTGGTTACGCTACCTAATGCTCCATCGTTCCCTTGCAACGTAGATCAGTTGTGAAACTCTTAAAATATATTCCAAACGCATTTGCAAGTTAGTAGCGTGCTCTTTACAAAGCAAAACAAATCATGACTGGACAATTTCAGCCTCCGCTTTTCCAAGACCAGCCTCAATTTTAACTGGTGCTTGGTTTTGTCATTTTACTGGGATGTCCGTGCGCACACATCAAAAGCAATCTTCCAGTAAGGTGGCAGAGACACAGGTATTCCCACAATAAACTAAATCCCATGTTAATGATGGAATTCCCCCCACGGATAACACCTCTGTCTGCAGCCTGTCACCCATCACCCTTGGGCCAGTGCAAACCCCGGGCCGAAGAAGATGCTCGAGTGAGCCACCATTTTACACACGCGCTTCTCGAACCCATGTTCTCTACCAGCCAGCCTATGGTTTTCCTGCATTACAGGGAGACAGGCTGCTGGAATTCTGCTTTCTTCTCTCCCTCAAGCAGCAGCGGTCCACAGCAGCTTCTAAAGCTGACCTACCATTGTTCTCATGCAGAATAACGGGGGCTCCGGTGCCATCTTCAAATAAATCATAGGGCGAGACATAATACTTGAGATTCATCAGGAGACCTGTGGGAGAGAAGCTTTTGAACAGGCATCCTGATGATACCAGTGAACCCAGTCGTTATTCGCCCCAGGGGCCCGGCACACGCTGTGCGGAGCTGCGAGCGCTGCCGGAAAGGGTTGTCCTGTGCTGCTGAAAACACAGCCAGGGCCCTCTGCCACAAAAGCACCGTGTGTGGCTTTGCACAGAAAAGCCAGCTCTCGGGATCCCGTGGGACTCGGAAATACTCAACCCCCTTTCCCAGTTCAGTTTGCACTTTCCATTCCCGCCATCAGTTAATGTGACACCAACGTCCGCAAAGGGGACCCCGAGCAAAGGAACCGTTATTCCTCTCTTTCCCAACTGTTAATCACAGGTACCTCCGCTCCTGGGGGTGAGATAACCAACACTGCCGTGAAGGATCTTGTCCAGGGGGTTTGCGTTGGTGGCTTGCCTGCAAGAGAGGCCATCACAGGTCTGAAACAAGCCAGGCTGGTACCCGAAGCCCAAAGTCACGTGCTGTTGGCAGTCCAAGATTTTAGCTCAACCTACACAGTTGGAGGTCGGGCAGGGGGAGCGATCGATCCTCAACTGCACAGTTACAGGCAAAACAAAAGCTGCTCTACAGCACGGATGGTTTCTCCACTGAATCTACAGCAGTGGAAGGCGGTCAAAGGTTTCTCAAGTTCTTCCTGTCAACCACGTTACTACAAATCCATCTGGTTACAAACGTTTTTTTTACCTTCCAGACTTTTTTGGGTTGAATTCTGCACTTACGGAGGAATTGCTCAGAAAGCTCTAAGCAGATTTTCTCTCTCTAAATACATATATATATTTATATGTTTATTGATATCTCATTTCCCTTCCAGCACAGGCCTCCCACAGGCTCAGCACTGCACTTCTCAGCAATGTCAGACTCCACAGGCGCTGCTGTGACACCTCCTGGACAGACAGCACTCGGCACGATCAGAATCGGCCAACAAGATGCAGCATTATTAAGAAAAATCAAAGCAACTACAAAACCCAACAAGCCACACAGAGGTCCTTACCAGTACATCCCTGCCATCTTTGAGAGATCCAGCTCCAAGGACTGCAGAGCTAAGTACATTTTAGTTTTAAGTTTGCTAGAGGGGGAAATAACAACAAGAAAACAACGTTAAGAAAAATTGGAAAGGAACTGGGCAGCGAAATCCAACTGCAGCACTCGCCACCAGAGCGACCATTTAGAAATGATAACTCTTCATTCTGCATTCCCACCTCACACCAAATCCTCCCCACCCGCTGCGGGCACACGGTGGTGAAATCAGCAGGATCAAGCACGATGCAAATTTAAGCGCTGAATTAAAAGCTTGTAGATTTGTTTGATTTTAGACGCGTGATTGTAAATAAATACAACACACACTCAAGACTTACTTGTCTCCCGGCAACTTATACAGGTTCACGAGCCCTCTTAGATGCTTAGAAAATTCATCAAAATTTTTCTCTCTGAAAAGAAGAGGGAGAAAAAGCAACAGGTATTAAGATTCACAAAAGGTAAGGGGGTTGTTTAAAGGAGTTCCATTAATACAGACACTCAGTCACTTAAGAAAAGACTTTTGGTACACAGAAGCTGTAAAATGCAATCTTTAATGATCCAGCTTTAATGATTCTGATGAAAGTTGTGCTGTGGCTGCCAAGATATGACGCTCAATAGCCAGAATCAGCAGTACCTGAATCAGATCCAGAAAACCCCCTGGAGAAGCAGAGGGGAAGGAACAGGCATGAAGCATTTTGCAGTTCCAGACATAAAATCGGATCAGATCACAAGTGTAAAGAGAAGCCTGTCAGAAAACACTACAAGCTCCCGTGGCTCACCTCAGGTGTTGCACCAGTTCTGGACAGCTCTGAAAAAGAAAGAACACACAACGCTATCAATGTTGACTGCAGCCATTTCAGCCTCTCTGCAGCACAGCAACTGTAAAATATCAGCAGAGTAAAAGTTCTGAGCATCAGCTTTTCACGAGAAGCAACACAACACGCTCTGGTTTTACACGTTGATCCGGTTCTCGTTCTGCTCGTCAGCCCCCTCTGGGAGAAGTTTGAGCAATTTCCTCTTAAATGACTTGAAATAAACTTTTTAACCTGTGAAGCCTCCAGGTGAAACCCTCTGATCTTACACAGAGATGTTACAAGCACTCTGTTTCCAGAGGAGCGGCCAGGCCAACGTAAGGAGCGATTCAAACTCTCATACCCACGCAGAAGGGAAGTAAAACCATTTTCTTTCGGCATGCCACAATTCACTATTTTCCATTCACAGATCTAAGTTTTCTAAGATTTATTTCCCTATCCTTCCTCCAGAATTAGAATTCTCAGAAACGTGGTGGTACCATCCTCAAACAACACTGCCGGTTATAAAAGCCCGCAGAGAAAAGAGGGACCATCAGTAAAGCAGCCCTCACACCCCCCCCGCATCCGTCAGATCAACCCATGAGAGCCAGCTACTCGCGGAGGCTTTTCTCTTCCCCCAGAACAAGCAGCAGAGGCCTAACACAAGCTCTAGGGGAACATTCAGCACAATTTAGCGAACTACAAAACAAAACCGGGGCAAAACGGCAGTTCCAACCCCCCCGCGGCGTGTCCCTCTTCTTCAGCAGCAGCACGTACCACAGGGTTCTCTCCGTGGTGAGCCACCTTGACGTCACACAGCAGCCCGCTAGGATCTAACTGGACCTCCACATAAAACATGTCTGAAGTGATGTAACATTCGGTGCCGTTGGCGCTCAGGTGGGACCCCAGGCTGCCCAGAACAAAGCAAATCGGAACAAAAGTCGCCGTGAGACGCGCACAAAACCCGACAAACCCGCGGTGACGATGCGTAGAGACGCACGGGGGAAGCCTCTGTCAGAAATAAAGGAGAAGACTCACCCGTTCTGTCTGGCTATCGACTCTAAGCGATCTGTCATGGCAGGCAGGGAAGATACTGGATGGAGAGAGCGAAGAAAAACCAAACCAAGGCTTAGTGAAGTGCTTCGACATTTATCACAGGATCACGGGGTGGCAGGGGTTGGAAGGGACCTTGGAGATCGTCGAGTCCAACCCCCCTGCCACAGCAGGACCGTACAATCCAGCACAGGTCACAGCAGAACGCAGCCAGGCGGGTCTTGAAAGGCTCCAGAGAAGGAGACTCCACAACCTCTCTGGGGAGCCCGTTCCAGTGTCTGTGACCCTGACAGTAAAGAACTTCCTCCTCATGTTAAGGTGGCACCTCCTGTGCTCCAGCTTACATCCAGTCCCCCTTGTCCTATCACAGGGCACGAGTGAGAAGAGGCTGTCCCTTTCCTCCTGACACCCAGCCCTCAGATATTTATAAATATTTATCAAATTCCCTCTCAGCCTTCTCTTCTCCAGACTAAAGAGCCCCAGGGCTCTCAGCCTTTCCTCCTAAGACACGTGTTCCAGTCCCTTCAGCATCCCTGTAGCCTCCACTGGACTCTCTCGAGCAGATCCCTGTCTCTCTTGAGCTGGGGAGCCCAGAACTGGACGCAGTACTCCAGGTGAGGTCTCACCAGTGCAGAGTAGAAGGGGGAGCAGAACCTCCCTCGCCCCGCTGGACACGCTCTTCTTAATGCCCCCCAGAATGCCATCGGCCTTCCAGGCCACAGGGGCACACTGCTGTCCCATGGAGAACTTGTTGTCTACCAGGACTCCCAAGTCCTCCACAGGGGCTGCTCTCCCGCAGATCACCTCCCAGTCCGGACTGGTGTACTTTATTCTTCTTCCCCTCCCCAGGAATAAAACCTCAGCATTAAACCCAATGCCAACTAATTCCCCCCGCCCCGCCTCCGCTCACGGCCTCACACGCACAGTCTGCGCTCGAAACACCAGCGGGGCGGCTTGAACGGAGGAAACCAAACGTTCTCAGAACCGCAAAGAGAGAATGGGATTTTCTGCCGCACGCAAAGTCAGACCTGGGCATTTCCAGTAAAACCAACGGAGGCAATCTCGAGCGACACTGCCTGGCCCCCAGGGAAGCACCCCGATGTCAGGCAGGGGAGGTGCCCACTGAGATGTGTCAGCAGCAACCTCGCCCGCGTTTGACGAGCGCCCGATTCCCCCGGCACCGCTCCGCTCAGCGGCTCGCGAAGCGCGCACCGAGGTACCCACCTTTTAACGCCTTCTGCAGAGTCTCCAAACAGCTCACCAGGTGTTGGTGCCCCCCCGAGTTCATCACAACTCGCTTTTCCTGAGGCAGAGAGAAGAAAAACGGCCTTTTTGCCTATCGCTCGGGAAGAGGGAGCGACCGCAACTTCCGTGCGGTCGAGGGAGGTTTATTTGGGTAATTAAAAGATTAGATTTCATCCCAAAATTACATCCTCATTTTGATTCCTGTAGGAGAACAGGATGGGGTTTAGAAGCAGGTAACAAAGGCAGGCCTGGAATTGATTTGTTTTTCTTTTAAGCGACTTGCTCATCTGGAAGAACAGACTGTAGCAACTTTTTAATAGGCCTCAGCTAAGAGTTATACGAGAAACGACAGAGAAATAACGAGATGGGCAAACTTTGAACACCACAACATAGGCAGAAGGCTTTGATGGAACTCTCTCCTGCTCCTCCTTCCCCTCACCCATTTTTCAAACCCACGCTTGACTAAATCAACATCGAGTTTTGAATATCACCGAGCAAGCAGCAAATTAAATTTACAGAGCACAACATCCTGAAGCAGCCAGCGGCAGAACGGTTTGGGTTTCTCAGCACCGGCTGAAAGCTCAAGTCCGAGCCTTTTCCTGGTGCTGAGCTGACAGCCACCCCGCCTCAGTGGGGCTCTCTCTAGAGGGGGAGGCTGTAATTAGGGAAGGCAGAGGCCACGGGCAGGCGTCACCCCCTCCCCTGCACCCCGCGGGGCGGGAGGACTCCCACGCCTCAACCGCTCTGGCCCAGGAAGAAGTCAAGGCTTGAACAAAAGCTTAAAGCACTTTGAAGAGATCTAAGGAAACGACAACGAAGTTATTACCAAAGAGACGTCAGAACCCCCCTGCCGAGACCCCACCAGTTCTCACCATGACTTGACGGACTAACTTCATGGTCTCTGTCCAAGGCCTGTTTTGGTTGTACTTTGCGTGAAGTCTTTCTAAGAGGGTACTCATCTTATTCAGCTTCTCTGTTTCTGTAACACAAACCAGAGGGGATATTCAGGACAGAGGAGGGGATGATATTTGAAGGTTTACAAGGAGAACAGCCTGGCAGTTGCGATGAAAACACTTTCCACCTTTAAGCTAAACGCAATGTCGGAAAACTTCAGTTTATTTATCCCTCTGACCTACACCTGAGGGTTAGGTAAATGTTAAGGATCTATCACAAGCTATCAAAACTTAAAGGACCCTAAAATGCCTACGAGCCTGTTGGGCAAAGCCCAGCTCCTGTTCTGCCCGGACTGAAAATGATGTGGCCCCACCAGGTTAAGTTCTGGCACGACAGGAAGATACTGGGGCAGTCTGGAGGTACAACGGCCAGCTCTAGAGAGGAAGCTTCCCTGGGACAGGAGAAAGAAACGAGGTCAAAGAACTGAGGTTAAGCTTTGTTCCCTGGATCCCCCATCGCTTTCCCAGCTACCCAGCCTCTTGCACAATAAAGATCTTCGTGGATCCTTCCACCACCAAAACCCTCAACCAAACTGATCCGACTGCCAATTATCTCAGATTCTCTGATCAGACCCTCTCTGACCTCACGCCAGCTTGAAACCCGAGGGCTGGTGTCTCCTGGGTGCTGTTCTGGAGCCAGGGCACAGCTCCGTGCACTACCAGTTAACAAAGCAGTGGACAACTGGAAGGTTCACGGGTCTCTACCAACCCAGAACCTGCTCAGCCTTTACAAAGCACCTCTAACATCCCACAGGCTGCCACCTACTAGCGCTGGTTGCCCAGGCTCCCTTCTGTATCTGCTACGAACCATCTCCCTGACGAGAGAGGAGGTGAGAAACAGCAGCAGCCACCAGGCCAAAGCCTCCCGTTACACAGTTTAGCTAAAACAGTTGCAAGATGAAATGGTTCATCTTTCCCCCCGCCCCGATCTGGTTGGACACAGGCACAAAGGGAACGTGGGTTTGGAGAGGACTCTATTTTTGTCTTTTTTTTTTGCCAAGAGACAGCTTTATCTACACTCGCATTTGCCAAAAAACCCCAGCGGCCGTCGCTGCCAAAACAAGCCCCGTCCCTGGCATTAGTGGGTCCGAGGCAAACGAGACATCAAAGACACTTTAACTGCCACGGCTCCCGACCCCGAAAGCCCTGACCGGCAAGATGTCAAGGGTTTGTTCTCATGACTGGTGCCTCTGCAGTTCACAAACCTAACACAGCCACCTCAACACCAGTCGTAAGGAATAAACAGATGACTGCTAGCTGTTTTCAGACACTTTATACCTCTGGGTTGCCTTCGAGTTACAGAACGGTTGAGGCTGGAAGGAGGTGCGGAGGTCACCTGGCCCAAGCCCAAGCAGGGCCACCTACAACAGGTTGTCCGGGTGGCTTCCGAACATCCCTGAGGGTGGGGGATTCCACCACCTCTCTGGGCACCCTCCCAGGGAAAAGGTGTTTCCCGCTGCTCAGGTGGCAGCTCCCGCCCCAGCCTGTGCCCGAGGCCCCTGGATCAGAGCCGGGCTCCCGCTGCCAACACCCTCCCGGAAACCGATGCACGACACCGAGATCCCGTTAAGCCCAGGGAGCGTTCTGCCAGGTCTCGGCCGAGTTAAGAGAAGATTCGGCTTCACTACCCTCAAAACGGGACCCGCGCCGCCACCACCGCGGACACCCGGAGGCCCGGCCGGGCAGCGACTGACGGCACCGGAGAACTCCCGGCACGGTGCCACCGACCGCGGGATCCTCACCCTCCCACTGCCACCTTTCGAGAAAACACCTCGGCCCTCAGCCGCTCCGACCACCGGCACCGGGGCCTCCCGTCTCCTCACGGGGTCGGCGGGAAGCCCCCCGGCACCGGCCGCGCCCCTCCACCGACCACTCACCCTCAACGCCGCCCGGAGCCGCCTTCATACCGCGGGCGGGGAGGGGC
>JAAGNO010019880.1:0-19852 GCA_033439905.1 Ceryle rudis
TCAAGATTTTTTTCCCCTGCATTATTTTATGGATTGCCAAAAAATGTAATTGATGGAAGTAAATACTAAAGATAAAAGCACATCCTCGGCGTGTTTGTCACCTCACGAGGAGTTTCAGAGAGGCGCGAGTGGCCTTTTGTTGGAACTGGAGTAGAAAAGTCTGTCTGTCCTAAAATCCTCTTGACCCTGTGTGCAGCAGTAAATTGGTTGCAGACCTCTTAAGAGACCCTGGGCGGCTGCTGCTGCTGTGGGGACTCATTCCTGAGTTGCCCTTCCCTGCACAGGGAGCTGCCCGCTTGCGGCATTGTTTCCTCTGAGTGTTGGTTCTTAGGTGGGAAGGTGTGTATGTGCTGGGGAGGGTTAAAGATACATCTCTGAATATAGTGCTATACAACACCAGTTCAAATATTTTTTTTTTGTCTGATCCAGCTGTTCTTGCCAACTTGATGCTTTTCTTTAAATCAAAAACAAAACCAAATTCTTTTAATTGCAACTTCAGTACTTCTGATGCTTAGCTGTGATTTATGGTCTGTATTGCAGCGAAGGTGATAGCATGCATGGGAGGGATCAGCATGCATTTGATCTAGGCCTCTGTGACTTTGATAGTACCGTGCCCTTGGAAAGGGCATTTCTGCGTCTTCTGGCTCTTCTGTACATGTCTGGAAGAAATCTTCTGGTGGGCAGAGAGGAGGTTTGGGGTCAGCCATAGGAATGCTGCTTTTGTGAAGAGACAGAACCTTTTTCGGGTACCTCGTTGGTTTTGTTTATAGTACACTTGCATATAAACACTAGTGCTTCTAGTCAGAGTAGTTCTGGAGTAGCGCTGCTGTTCTGCAGAGCCTTCATCAGTTATGTTTGTTTTCCAGCATAGTAGGAGGTATGCTTTGAGCTGTGAGTTGACACTAACTTTTGAGTACTAACAACTAATACGCTTCCTAAATAAATCCCCTTCAGCTTCTGAAGAGTTCTTGCCATGAGGTTTTGTGTGAGTTTCTACTGGCAGTTACTGCTTCGGTCGAAACTGGGCTGCTTGCAGTGTTTCTCTGTACCTAGTGGATATCAAAAAGAAACTTTAAAATGCGTTTCAGTATAATGTCTCAAGGTTTATACAGAGATAATTCAACAGATGGTCCTATTTAATATCTTGTTGCTCAGTTGCTGCTAGCTAAAATACGAAAGTCTGTTTCTATAAAATACTGACTTTCTGATGATTTTAGTAGACGCAAGAAACAAAAGCATTAGTTTTGAGTTTAGAGACTTTACTGAATGGGACTTGCTAATAAACTTCAAATTTATTCCACTGGTGTAAAATTGTAGTTCACTTGTGCCTGAAACTGTGATCGTTAATCTCAGCAGAGAGATCGTTTCAATAAAACCTCAGTTGTGGGCTTCACAGTCTCACAGATAAGGGCTGCACAAAGGGACAACACTTTCTGCCATCAGGCCTTGGTCCTTGAAGTGAGACTCTCAATCTGCCCAACTAGTAGCTTGAGAAGACTTTTTCAGAAATGACTTTTTTAAAAAAAATATTTTTTTTCCTTTGGCAAGCTCCGTTCCTGCTTGTTTTGTTGCATTTTTTTTTTTACACCAGACTGCAGCCTGATACCAGGTGTCAGCTTTTACCCTTAGAAATGTTATTTCTTAATGTGTTGAGGAAAAAGAAAAATCGTAACCAAGAAGGGCTTCTAGCAAGTCTGTTGAATAAAAATTAGAGGGGGAAAAATATCACAAAGCTACAGTGCATACCTCATGTACATTCCCTGATACTCTAGGGAATGAAAATCACTTTAAGACAGGAAATGTGGAACAAAAATAATTGAACACTGATAAAACAGGTGCTCTGCTTGCGTTAGATGCACACCACAGCACTGGATCCTCTTTGGTGTGTGCTTGTGTGAGCTGCTTTGGACTGAGGAAGGGCATGGTAGTGCCAGGAGTCCCTGGGTGGGATGGGTTGCCCATAGCTGTGTTCTGCGGAGAATTGATATGGACAGAATCCAGATTTTAGGTGAAGAAAAGCAGCAAACGTAGAGCCAGGCTCATGAGGAGTGTCAGATGTGTATCATCACTCTTGACACCAAGCAGTGCCAGAAGATGACAAAGTGGATAAAAGGGCTGTGCTGGAAGGAAAATGATACGATTTCGGGTCTAGCTGTGGATAATCTGTACCTCCCATGCTTTTAATGGTTAGGTAATATTTTGTGTGCTTGCTCTTTCCTGCTGTTGAAGTGGTGACTGTAGGAATGATCTGACTCACCAATTGTGAGTTGCGGATTGGGGTAGAGAGGTATTTGTGCCTTGCTTTCTGAGTACTTTCTCCAATCTACTAGTGTAATTTTTTTTTTTTTATTTTAAAAGCTAATGAGTTCAATCAAGATAAAGTGATTTTGGAGATGCTGGGTTTCTTCTTGATCTTCTCATTCAGTGGCAGCACGCTGTAGCTCTCAGTACCTGATTATTCTTCAGATAAGGTCACAAATTTTACACTTGCATTAATTTCCAGTCAAAGTGATCCAAATGCAGCCTTCAAATTCACTTGTCTACCTGCCGAGTAAATTCCCATGTCCTGTCTGTGAGTCCAGAACATCAGTCTCTCTTCAATTATGAAATGCTTATGCAGTTTTGCCGCTGTGCTTAAGCTTCTTTTGTGCCTGTGATCTTTTCATAGCTTTATATGGAAAGGGAGGTCTTAGTCCCTACCCTTCTTAACACAGTCCTTATTGGGTTAAGTTTTGACATTGTTCCTTCACTACCTCTTCTGTGCCCTAACAGACCCCATATCAGCTAGGGGAAGCTGTCAGCAATATGGGGAGACCTGGGCACATCAAGAACCAAATGGGGCCTATTCCTCAGCCCATTCCCAGGCCTACCACCAGAAGGATGCAGTTCCATCAACTAATTGCCCTAGCGGGAATTATGACAGGAGACACTATCTGTGGCCTCCGCTAATGGCAGAGGCTACAGGGAAACCCACCCCTTGCTGCGGCTGCTACGCTGAAGGACGGTCCTCAGGTAGGTGAGTCGTAGCCATTGATCTGTAAGTTAGGTGGGTCTCCAAAGCGTTTTTGAAACTTAACACATCTCTCTGTGCTGTAGTCAAAAGAGTTGCAGGTGGGGAGAGGTTTCAGACTCTGTTCCTGCCATTGCCTTGTCACCTGTCTTACCTGATGTTTACGTCTGGACTCTTAAGAGCTTACAGGTGCTGAGCACCAGCAGTGCATTTAAATGGTTCAGTTTAATATTAAAGACTGAAATTGTTTCAGTGCATTGGTCAGAAGACAGAGCTCTGTGAGCTTGTGATAAAGGATGGCTGTGAAGCTGGGAGCCTGAGCTGAAATTAATAGATGGGTCTTGCCTAGGAGAAGCTGGGGGAAAGGCTATGAGACTAAATCTTGATGCAGTTCTTCTCAGAAGGTATTTTGAGAACTGTCTTGATTTAGACTAATTTAGACTATAATATTTTACTATCTTAAAATCTGGTCAAAACATCACGAAGTTGCTCTTTTTGAAAACAACTGCAAGACCTTCTCACCTGGATGTAGCTTTCCTTCTTCATTAATTTGTTGGGTTTTGTTTTCAATGTTTGGTTTTTTTGTGGCTGGTTTTTTTTTCTTTTTTTTTCCCCCAATCGTGGAAAGGTGAATGAGGTCTTGCATTTCTCCAGGAAGAGGTTTGAAACAGTTTTTTTAATTTCAGCTTGTGTTTCTTGTAAGCATGTCAGCCACACCAGATGGAGATGATGCATGTGGACTTGAATACAAATATTTTGTATTTTTCTTTCTCATAGCTACAGGAACACTGAAGTAGCAAGTAGGCCAGTTCATTTTAAATAAAATAGTTTTGCCTTCCTCTTTGTGGAAGTGGTGCCCCGTGAACAAGGCTTAGTTTTGTTGGCAACAAAGTCAAATCCTCCTTCCTGTTTCTTCTTTCTTGCATGGGGGAGATTAAAGTGTAAAAATCATACTGACAATGTGGAGAATGACTTGTTGCCTATGAATTCTATAGCAGTTCTCCATTATAAAAGAGTGGTATTAGAAAAGGGGATGTTAATCCTTCTTAAAGGGCTTATATTCAGGTTTGCTACCTTTAGTTTCCAGCATATGATAGGAAATGATCCATGAAAGCACTTCTGCGCAGGGTAGGGTTTGACTTGCTTAGGAAAGCAGTACTAAACTTAGCATGCCTGCCGTGTCTTTACTACTTTGAAAGAGATACTGTTGTTATCTGTGCTGGGTTAAAATATTCTTGAGCCCAGATGTAACCTTTTTTCATTAATAATACTAACACTATGGCTATCTAGGGCCTCTAAGAAATCTCAGCTCTTGATGGTGAGAGGATTGAATATTTTTCCTATCTTTCTTTTTCAAAGATGGGAAACAATTCCTGTTTTCCCATCTTTGAGTACAGATACATAAAATATGTATACAATATATATCTTTACATATACTATATTAGTATGTGTGTGAAATATATAAATGTATGTAGATTGAACACTATTCCTTGAAAGCACCAAGTTACGTTTTATGTTTTAAATAGAATGCTTTTCCTTTTGTGATCACTAAATAAAAGGCCGCCTGCAGTGTAATTGCTTGTTTCTCTGCCTGTTGAGGTTGTCTGTTAACTGGAAAACATGCAAAAACCAGTAGCAATGCAGTCTTGATGGCTAGTTTTGTTGGTTTAATTTGTAAGTCTTGGAGAATGTAGTCTCTAGCTAGATTCTCTTTGAAAGCACTGGTATGTCATACCATACATGATTTAATAAATAATCTGACCAAACTGGTGCATTCTGATAGAAAAATATTAATAATTTCAAGTTACTGCATCTTGTCTTTGTTTAAAGAAAAGTGTCAGTGTGTGGGTAAAGAGCACTACCTCCCTGTGTTCAATGGGGCTGACAGCTGGGGCAAGGTCTCTGCAGAAATTTGGAAGCTTCTAGCCATTATTGGGTGAAATCTTACTTTGGTGGAAGAAGAAACATCTGTTTTATTATCTGGTATTAAATATATGAGCTCTTTAGTTTACTGGATTAGCTTAGGGAGTGTTTGAGCCTTGGTGCCTCTTCCTCCACAATTTCAAAAAAAAAAGTTAATTCAGAAGACTGAAAATGTCATCAAACGGATTTCACCGAGGTGATCTCCTGTGAAAAAGATTCCCTTTGTTGCATGAGTCAGATGCTTCTTGCTAATACAAACAAACCAGTTCATTTACCATGGTGGTTTAAAACCACTTAAATTTTAGTACCTCTTTTTGTTAGACCTTAATCTGTATTAACACAACAAAGCATAATTTGATCTTTCTGGAAGTATTTGTTTTGTTTGAAGAGTGATTTCACAGTGCCAGTGTGATGCTTCTTGGGAGAACCAGCCTGCTGTGCTGGGAGAAGAGGGAAGAGCCTGGCATGCTTTGGCACGTACTGGGGGCAAGTTCTCTCTCCTCTACAGGCCTAACTTGTGCAGGCGAACTCCAAGCTGTGTGTGGAGAAATATCATCTACCTCTCCCTTGCTGTGACCTAGGTCAAGAAATTGTTTTTTAACTCTATAGTGTTTGATTGCTAGGTCTTCTGTCAGACTGCTGGTGAATGTCTGGCAAGTTTGAAGTGCCTTGTCAAGCTGGTAAAATGACAAACCCTTGCCAGCCGGACTGCATGCGCTGCCTTTGTGTTCCGAGACCATCACAGAGTTCACCAGGACTATTGCTAATCTCACTGCTGAGTCAAAGTACTCGCTGATGAAAGGAATATCATGTTTGATGAAATGTGCTACTTCTATTTTTGCTTCTAAAACTCTCATTAACCCACACGTCCCTACACCACCACACACCCCCCCCATTCACGGAGCCCACTCATGAAGACAGAGTGAAGAAGAGAGAATGCTGCACAGACTACTGATCATTTTCTTTAACATCTTTAGAACTGTTCTATTTTTGAATGGTGTCATCTGTGTAATGCGAAGTATTTCAGTAAATGAGCTAAAGTAAACTATTAGAAAAGACTTTTCACCCTAAATGTCAGTTAATGGTAATATTAAATTGTAGCCATTTACTTGAAATTGATGTCATTTTACAAAGGGGAAATCAAAGTAGTGAGGAATAGTTCTGTCTTTTTCTAGTTGCTCTGACACTATTTCTCTTAAGCCTTAGCGCAGAGAGGGAGAAGTCATAAGCTGTATCCAGCCCCATAGCTGTCGTGTGGTTCTGTGACTGGAATAGTCAATGCCTAAACCAAGTGCAGCTTTCTCAGGCCTCGATGGTGAAGAGCGGGGCTCTACCTTCTGCCCTCTTCGGGAAGCTGGGGTGGAGCTCGGTCAAGGGAAGCGGGGTTCTCACCTTCTGTATATGCAGCCAGGGATGAGGCTGGTTGTCGAGTGAATGCTGCAGATAGGAGCTCCACCTCCTTTCTATGCCTAGTTTGGATTCTTGCTTATTAGGAAATTCATTTAGTGGTTTGTTTTGGTTGTGGGGGTTTTTTATTTTTTTTTTTTTTTTAGGATTCTCTTTTCTTACAGCCTGTCTCAAGACTATGGATGCCCGTTATCAGAAAAGACAAAGTGCGTGGGAGGTCTGGACACTGCATGGGGGGGCGGGGGGCACTTAGTTAAGAGATTTAAAACTTCTGAAGTCCCACTGAGAGGTACGCTCCATTCCTCTAGAATCTTTCAAAAGTGAAAGTGTAGCTTAAAAACCCAAACAAACCAAAAAACCAACCAAATCCAAAATCTCCAAAGCAAAAAAAGCATGAACAAAACCTTACCCCAAAAATGTACTTCTTGGCAGGAGAAAACCCCTGTTTCCATTGTTTGTTCGAGCACTTACTGTGTTGCATCAGTCAGACATTGCATAAAGCTTGTTTAAGCTTTATTTCAACTGGATGCATATGATTTATTTGGACTTCCTTTTTTTTTAAGTAAAAATAAACCTGAAAATTTAGGTAGCTTGGGAAAGTTTAATTTTACATCATATTTTCATCTTGGTACACACATAGTGTCTCATGGAAATGTTTATATAGAAAAATTTTCATAAAATTTGAACTTTGAATAAACTTGTTAATTTTCTTTTTCTTCTTTAAATTCCATTTTTGAGGCTTATTCTATTCATGCTAATATAGATTGTACTTTGAGACAGGGCCATGTGTATATTACTTCACTATTAGAAGGGGCTGAGGTTTAATGTTACAAAGTTGGTCACTTGTGGTAAAACTATCCTGAAACTGTTCTCTGAAAATGTCAAGTATCACTGTAACTGTTTACCTTTGAACCACATTCAGCAGGTATTGTTTTCTAAAATTCATGTTGGTTTTGGTATTGTGGTTTGGCTTTCTTCCATATTCTGAAATGCTACTTGCTCATGTAACTTAAAGCCGTGTCTAGTCTGTGGTCCTTGCTTAAATGTAGAAACTGTATGTTTTTGCAGAGGAGGGCTTGCAAACATTCAAGTTGAATCGATGTAAGACCTGAGAAATTCTGTTGTCTTTATGTTTATAAAGGCTCTTTCCTTGCTGGCAGATACTCTGGTATTGATTAGGAGATTTTAAATCATGACTTACTGTTGTTTTCCTTTTGAAAACCTGTAGCATCAAAATATCCTAAACCACTGGTACCATTTGAGAAGCCAGCGAACGTGGTAGTATCGCCAGAGACGACCAGTACTTTTGGTACAGTAAAAAAAACCCCAAACATTCAAAAGTGTGTTTGCTAAGATGTGACGTTGCATAAGGCGAGCAAGCTGCTGGTTTGACCGACTTTTTGCTTGTTTGTTTTGATGCAGTTGGCATGCGTTGTTGCTGCAAGAAATAAAAGTTATTTATTTGTATTAATATAAACCCTCAGTCTCAAGAATTTCAGTCCTTTTTGGTCTTACTCTTAACGTGACTGAAGAAGTGTTTCAACTCCTGACCTATACCATAGGCTCTAGGTCGTACTTGACCAGAGATTTGAGACTGTGAAAGAGTTTCATTTAGTTGAAGTTCAGTGTCATCTATTGTACGCCTTTTCCTAGGAAAGTGCTGTGCATTAAATTACATGATCCAAACATAATCCAGAAATAATATATTACTGTTTAAAAAAAATCCACAGAGGTATTTAGTTAGCTGCTATTGCAAAGAGGTAAAATAGAAGATCTCTCCAATTAAAATTTGTTTTCCATCTTTTGCACGTGTTTAAGCATGTGGTGTGTACAAATAGTTGTCATGCATGAACATCTTCTAAATTGTGGATTAAAAAAAATTAAACCTTGAGTCATCATTCTTCAGCTGTTTGTGTATCATGTAAAATAATATATTTTCTAGCTATTCAGGTGACGAATTTTCCTTTTATCCATCTTGTCTGATATAAGGGGTGCTTTTGATTTAGGTTTTTTAGGAAAGATCACTTGAAATACAACTTTTACTTATAATGCAACTTGAACCTTTCAGAGTGGTAGATTAGAAACACACATCCCTGTAACAAGCATGAATGAATTGCATCATGTTTATTCTGTCAACAGGAGGTACTGTTTCAATGTGCAATTGAAATTAAAAGAAAATGAGCTTTGCCAGTTTTTCTAAGAAATTATTTATTGCTTAGTCATTCAACTGAAGACTTTTAGCTTTAGTCAGCCTTCCTTACTATTTAATAAATCCAGATACAGAGAAAGGCAGCTGGTGTCTCTGGGAGAGATATTTTTACATTTTCTTTCTAGAAAAAAAGAGAAGTATATTATGCAGAGTACTGAAGGAAGCTGTCTTGCATCTCTTTGGTGGCGTGTATGTTTTTACAAGAAGTGGATCCTACTGAGGAAAGCTAGACTTGTGTGTGTGGGTTGTCTTGTGCCCCAGTCCTCCTTTCTTTTGTTCGTTTGAAGGCTCATGTTGTTTCTGTTTTGTTACTGTGTGTGAGAACTTCCTCTAATATCGAACAAGCCCCTTGGAATTTTTGGGACGTGCCTAACCCATGCCTGAAACAAACCCCTTGCTTCCTCTGAAACGCATGGAGCATTTTAAGGCACAGCCCACAGAATACCATTTTTAATCCAGCAGAATGCATATTTCATTCGAAACTCCAGGATATAAAATAATAGCAGTTTTTTCCAGTGTTCATTTACTTTGGATTATGTGTATGCTAAATATTTAAAATATACCCACCCTGGCAGCCATAATGCATACCGATACTTACTATACTTTTCTTTGCTGCATCACTTGCCAGTTTCCATTTGATTGTGATAGGTTTATCATGCTCACTGCTTTTTAGGTGTTCTTGAAGTTTTTTAAATTTAATTTTGACAAACTGAGATGCTTTAGCTTTTTGGCAAATTCCAACAAGTCATGCTTTTTTTTTTTAACTTACATGTTTCACTCTAAATAATAAGAGCAAATAGGAACATAGTTAGACTGCAATATTACATCTTTGGAGATGAGGCATATTCTCTATCAACTCTCCTATCATGTTAAAGCAGATGTGAGGAGCAGGTGGCTTGTTTTGTTCTCTACTACTGCTTCTACCCAGGGATAAAACCTTTCCTCAACATGTTTGCTAAATACTTTGTAGCTTTCAGGATGTCAGGTAGGCTTTTCCAGCACTGAAACTTGTCTTGCCATTTGTCAGTGATCCTGTGAGAGGCTTCCTGGAGGAAGGATGAAGCTCTGAAAAATCTTTTTCACTTCAAAAAGAATGGAAAGGTTTGAGAGAAAAAGGCTTCATCAGTGAGGCCAATTTAACTGGGAGGAGCCAGAGGCACAGGCCTCAGCAGTGGCGCAGGCTTTGGTTCTCAAAGTTCACTTCTTGGAGGTAGTGTGCAACCTGTTGGCTAAACATCAGCAGTTCTTTCAAAACTTTCTGGGAAGCCTTCAGGCAGGTTTAGGAGGAGACTCGAGACGCGGTTTGTCATTCTTTTCTGTGCCAACAGAGGTCTGCCTGCTTTGGGGTGTTGTGACACCCCAAAAAAGTTGTGTTGTCAAAAAGCTAGTATTTTTTTCAGGTCCAGATGATTACTGTAAAACAACAGGTAGCTGTTACATTTTGACCTGCTGCATTTTTCTTTAGACATCATCTGTTTCTGGTTATTGTACTGTTAAAATTACTTTTTGTTTCTGGCTTCCAATTATTTGTTCTTGATAGCTTTTGACTCTATGCAGTGATCCATCCCTTACTGCTGGCCAGGTTTCTATAACTCCTCTTACACCAGGTGTGAGTCATCCTTTAGGCTATTATCCCATCTTTCATAGCAATCTGAATGGCTAGGAATTATGGTTTATTGGTTTTATTGGGTTTCATGGAAGAAAATCTCTTTATTTAGGTGCTCGTTTA
This sequence comes from Ceryle rudis, assembly GCA_033439905.1. Classification (NCBI taxonomy): domain Eukaryota; kingdom Metazoa; phylum Chordata; class Aves; order Coraciiformes; family Cerylidae; genus Ceryle; species Ceryle rudis. Next base: position 10,279 of record JAAGNO010019880.1, read on the forward strand.
AATATCATCAGTTTGTATTTTCAGATTGCAAATAGCCTTTCAATCCAGCTGTTTCTTTGCTTCATTAAGTCCTGGCAATAGGCAGATATTTACAAAGCACAAAATGTGATGTTATAAATGTAAAATTAACTATTTTGTTCAAGATGAAGAGATGTAAGAATAGCCAGCTGGAGCCACAGCTATCTTATAAAGATTTTGTCTGAGATGAGAGAGCAGCTTGAAATCCACCCCCACCCCAATTTTCCTATTACCTGTTTGTTTTGTTTCATGAAGTAAATAATCCAAAGTAAATAGGAGCTGCAGATTGAACGTGCTGTTATAAATAATCAGTAAATAATCAGCCTAGTGACCTTTTCCCCTTGAAAATGTGGACAGGCTTCTTGTGAGTCTGTGTCCCTCTCCCTGAACAGAAGGGACATAACAAAGGTGTGTCGCTAGTTCTGATACAGCGTAAGTGGTCCATGTCGAAGACAGGTGGTTCCAGTAGGAAATATATATGACTTGTTTACCCATTGAATTGGGGTTGGGGGGGGGGGAAACTTTGGATTTGTAATGTTTTCACTGTTGGTTTGCTTATCTGGGTTGGATGCTAGGAACCTATTGTATCAGCCTTGTTTCTGTGCTTACTTGAGGTTTTGCAGCTGGGCACTGCTATGACTGAGTTTTACTGTGCTTTGTCTGACGTTGTGTTAAAATAAAACCTCAATCACAAAACCCCAAAACACAAAAGCCACCACAAAACCCCTCGCTTTAATTGTTCTTTCCCAGCCATGGAGGAGAAACATTCAGATAACTTCCTCACGGTGGGATAAAAGCCATGACAGATGAGCTGTGGACAAACTGATGTGTAGTAGATGTGACTTGTCTGTATTGGTGTGGATTTACTGTTGGCTTCACCCGTGTTCCTGCAAAGGGAGTGTCCTCTTTGCCTCTGCCCTGAAAACCTCTGGATGTGAAAGTCGTGTTTCTGCTTTCCGTGGTAGCACTGCCATTCTTCTCTGAGCCTGGCTTTACACCTCACTGAGCACAATTGCTACAGTAATGGAAAAGTCCCAAATACATGATCACAAGAGAATTTGGGAACGGGAGGAAAATTTATCAAATCACCCCTTGCAGCAGCAACATGACTTTAGATCACTTCAAAGTGAGGTTTTGTATTTGACCTACAGTTCCATCTTTTCTGTTTTCTCATGGGAAGTGCCACGAGGGGTATTGTGCCTCAGGTGGGAGTTTGTTCTGGGATCCCTTGGTGTCACTAACACATTGGGTGACTTGCACTAATGAGCACGACTGTTTCAATCTCCCAGGTTACTTTTTTAGTATTGTCAAGTACTTGCAGTTATGTTTGGGAGCATTTTTGACCTCAAAATTTGTCTTGTGACAGGTAGGGAGCTGTTTCCTTTCTCTTCTTCCATCCTCTAGTGCTCTATCCAGGATTATTCCTCTTGGGATCAGTGGCCACCTCATTGTATCACACAGCACTTTCCTTCAGCACTGCAAAAGGCATCCTCAGCCTCAACCCCTCCACTTCCTTGCTGCAGGAGAAGAGGCATGTAAACATCAACCAGATTTTGGAGAAGCAGATGGGAATGAGGGAGAAAAGGATGCTGGAGGCACACTGAGGTCAGCACCCATCGCACAGCGTGAAAACTATAGAAGCACAAATTTTATAAAGATCTCCACTAAATAGTGCCATTGCAGGCGTGCCACTGGTGCAGGCTGTACACTAGTGCCACAGCAGACTTGGCACTGCCAGGGGGAAAAGTGTTCAATAGATGAGATTCGATATTTCCTCCCATGTAGAAAACAAAATAGGCTTATGTGTGCAGAAGGCCTTGGATTCAACTGTGGGTTTGTGTTCATAATTTACTAATTCTCAAGCTGATTAGCAGAACTGGAGGTGGAGAGTGTATTTCAGTGCTCACAGGAGTCTGCTGTGTGCTTACAGTGGAGTTGTGACAGAAGATCAGGTAAAAAAACCAAACCACCTAGCAGTGGAAAAGGGAAAGCGTGAAAAGTTGAAAACCAAGGACTGCTAAGTGGTGAAACCCCATATTTCATAAACTGGCATTGGGTAGTTTCCTGGGAAGATAAGTAACAGAGAGATTAAATAAATGGACCAGATATGTAGTAATTTCATAGAGCAGAGGTCCCAAAGGGGCTTTAGAAAACTTGAAAAAGTTAAGTGAACTTAGAGCTGCTTACTTACAGGAGTAGAGAACGGTAGGCTTTGGTGTCCTCTACCTCTTATTTATATGATTTTATTTAGAAAATCAACAATCTTAGAATGACTTTTTTTTTAGTAGTACTTAAAGTTCATGTGCAGAATGAATCAATAAATAATACACCTGTCTAACAACCCAGTGGATACTCCTTATAAAAGCCAAAAGAAAACATTTTGAGGTAAAGTGCCATGTGAAGTGTGTTTTATATGTTTTTGCATTGTATCATGTACCATTCATTCCTTCAGGCCTTTGCCAAAGGTAGCTGACATTGGGGCTTGGCTTTGACTGTGCAGAGAGTCGGATGTTGGAAGTCTGATTAATTTCATAAATGCAGCCAAAGGCTTTGCTAAGTTATGTGGGGAAGGTATTCAAGAAGATGAAGAAAGGAAGGTATCAGTTGACTGTGCTACCTCTAGCAGTAGATGAAGATTTAAGATTAAGCTTCATTGCTACTGCATTCTGTATTCGTTAGGTATTTATATAGAGAGGTACAAATTATCTGAGTGTAATTTATGTCTGGAACTTAAATTGTCAGTGGTTTCTTATGGTGTCCCTTTTGCTAACAGGTATGAATTATTTTTTTAAGGACTTCAAGGGAGCTTTTGTCTTTATTGCTCCAATGCAGTGAAAAATTAAGAGTGTGATTACACTTAATGTGAGTCTGTAATAAAATGTTTGAACATCATTCAGTTTATCTGTCCTCTCTCTCTCTCTCTCATTCTGGGTAGCTGTCTTAATTCTGAGACGGATGAATAGCAATAAACTCTATGTGCATTTAAAATTACTTAAGACAGAAGCTTATTTCTGCAGTCTTACTTCCAAGGTCATCTTCGGGCAGGGAGTGAAACTTTCTGCTTAAGAAAAGGCTGATACTTAGTGGTATGTGATTCAATAGCAGCTTGTCCTTAGCATTCTGTAAAGATCATAGTAGAGTACTCTTAAAAAAAAAAAAAAAAAAAAAATTAAAAATCACACCAAACACATGAAATCTACCAGTCCCCATCCTGATGTTACTGCAGTACTGTAACTGCCTGCGCCTGGTGTTGGCTGTTGGAAGGGTGGTGGTGCCTGACTGAGTACAGGTGCTGGTGCTGCTTTTACCAGGGTCTGTGGCAAGTGCTGCTGTTGCCAGCCTTGTATTTGCTCTTACAGTAAGCATCTCTCTTGATACTGACCAAGTCACTTTAGATCATTTGAAGGCCCTTGGGTGCTGCAAAGGCAAAAATCTCATATTCTGTGCCTGGGAATAACAGTATAAACAGCAAGTGTGTTGGAAAAATGCCCAGTGAGTATAGCAATGACCTGGTCCACTACATCTGCTATGAGGCGTAAGCCCCTCCATGTTAATAAGCTCTGTTTTGTGCTCAGGCAGTGGAGGAGAGAACACCCTGGTTCCCACAGGTGCTGCACAGGCTGTTACCAGTCAGCTTTGTCCTCCAAGGAGATGTGCTGCTGGCTGTGAGCGTAGAATCATGTGCCTGGGCTTGAAGTCAGCTCTGCTCCCTGTTATTCATGAATTACCTCTCCCCCTCCCCCCATTCTTTTCTGGGGAAATAAGTGTGGTCTTGGGCAGGTGGGGGAAGGGCATAAGGGAGATGAAGTGGGAGAATAAACAAACTCATCTCTTGCCACCTTCTCAGATTTATTTTTAAGAACAGTGCCTAGGGGGAACTTCATTAACGAAAATTGTAATTGTATATGTAAGTCCCTGCATACTTCATGAACACTCATATATAGACATCAGTGATGCTGAACACTGCTCTGTTTAAAGGTAATGAAAGCCCTCTACTAAATCAGTTGTCTTTGCTTGTGGACAGAGCACTGATAACTTTTGCTAACAGATCTTTTGTGGTGTCCCACAGAATTGCTTGCTTATCCTCTTACATGAACCTGCTATGGAGGACAGATGCAAATCTAACCTCACACACTGATTAACGCACAGATACCATGATCTTACTTGTTTCCAGTTCAACGCTGTTGCTGAGCTGTTGCTCTGCTCATCTGCAAGCTGGTGAAATGATTGATACTTACCTCAAACCAGAGAGGCCCAAGAAAAATCAGTGTTGACAGAGAAGTGCCAACACCGTTTTTACTGAAATGCAGTTAGAGGAGTATGTTTGGATGAGATTAACTCCACTCTGATGTTAGTCAGAAGGTACTTCTCTGGTTTTCCCCATAGGTAGTGGGCAGGGTGTTGTTAATCCCAGGGGAAGACTTGTTTATCTGAAGATAGAAGAGTTTGCTATGTCTTTGGGAGGTGTCCCTCCTGCCTCCTGGGACCTCACTGCAGTCCCTGAGTGTTGAAATGGGAAGGGTGAGGAGGGAAAGAAGAGCCAACCTAAATTTGGGATGACGGGTATTGTATTATTTAGAGACAGAGAATTTTGACTGAGTGGCTTAGTCCAGTCAGGTAATCCCTACAGCCAGTTTATTTCTTGGCAGCACTGAAGTACCTTGTTATTTTTTATTTTATTGTTAAATAATATATTGCCATTCACTTCTGGAATGCATACATCAGGATACTACATTACTGTTCCTGTTCTCTCCTATCAATGTTACCATGTTTCTGGCATTTTTATGCAAACACTCCAGTTGTTTTTCTGACATTTCCCATCTCTTTGTGATGGAGACAGCTCAAACTCTGTATTTCTATATTTCTGTCCTTACCCTTCATCTGTTACAACTGCAAGTCTTTTCTGCATTGTCGTCATTTAGCTGATTAACCCCCCTTGAATCATGTGGCAGGCATCTTAGATCTATTTTTTTTCAGCTGTGATTTGAGATCTTATTAAGCAAATGACTGCAAATCCTGTTTTGGCATGAACCTGCTCCTGTGGAAATCAAAGGCTGGCCTTTAAGTTTATAAGGCACTGATAGAAAATTGGACTAGATCAGAAAAAGCTCTCTCTTAATAATGAAGACAGTGATTCAAGTCTCTGGATACCTGTTTGCATTTTATGCTTTCTCCTAGATTTCTGCTCAGCTTAGGTCTCTATGATTTGTTAAACATTTTTATAAGGATATGAATGATGTATCATGTTTTGGGGAAGGATAATAGGGTAAGCGTATTGTATAATCACAGTATTTGATGGTGAGTATCTGGTAAGCACTGCAGATGAAGTTGAAATTAATTTCTGTGATATTTTAAACCTAGACTAACCTGCATCTGGTGTGAAATAATGTACATTTCTGTTCTAGGGAATAACCACTGACCACTAGATACAGTTGTGCAGAGTAGTTGTATTCTCATTCATAGGGTTTGTTTTGGGGTTTTTTTCCTCCCTTTGGTGCAGTGTTGCATCTAAGTGCTGCATCCACTGTACATGGCACTTAGTCCTGGATTTGTCCTGGGGCCCGTATGTCTGGGCTGCCTACCTGCTAGAATGGGATCCTGGGAATGAACTATGTCTGAAATCCCTCCTGAGTTTTGTTCTAAAGGGAATTGGTTGGCTGATGCCAGGGAGCAAATGGCACTTCTGCAATGCTTGTTCAGTACTTGGACCAGTAGGTGTAACAGTAGTTTGAAATAAACATGATAGTCTCTTCTGCTACTTCAGGGGTTTTCAGGGAGGTAGTTGGAACATGGTCATTATGTAATTTTCTACAGTGTTACAGAGAATATATATATAAAAAAAAAAATCATGTCCTATTTGTATTTATGCACAATATTTGTTTGGGCACAGTTATCTCTGTCGGGGGTAGTTGAGGAAGTATTCTTTCTTGTCCTCTGTCTATTCATCTCTTACTAGTGCTTCACTCAGCTTTCTCTTCTCGTGTGCACGTGACTGAATAGGCTCACAGCCAAGTTTATATATAGCACTGCACGAGTCAGCATCCTTTCATGCCTTAATTGCTGTAGTAACAGGAAGTCATTTGTGAGTTATTACAAATTATGCAGAATTCTTTCTTTGCTTTTTCCCATCTGGAATATTAAGGGAATCCGTTTGAAGATCAGTGGGCGTGGGTTTTCAGCTTTGTGCTGTATGTACTGAGATTTTTGCAGGTTTTGTTAAAAGACTGAGAAAAGCAGAGGAACAAAGGGCAACGTGGATATGTCTTATGAGCTTATTCCATGAATGAACTTGTACGTCAGTCAGAATTTACTTCAAGGATCCACCTCTAGATACTGAACAAAGCTATAACAAACATCACATTTCTAGGCTCCAATACAGAATTTTGGGGATAAAGATCATCTTATGAGGTCATGTGTAAAGGAGTACCTCTTAATAGACACAATAATTGCTTGTCTTTTTTTGTTGTATGCAAGTGAAGCCCTTGCTGTCTCTGTGATTTGTTTCTGAGTGATTTGCTGGAGTGACCCAGACAGGCTTTGGAGGAAACATTGATGAATTAGAGACAAAACCCTCCATAACTTCTAGATGAGATACTAACCTTCAGAGCCTACAATGACATTATAATGGAATGAGATTATGAATAGTTTTCATGTTCCTTTTCCTTCTTGATGCTATTTTTTGGTCACTATTTAAACATGTATAAAACACTGCTCACAGTTTTGTCTTGGATTTACCAGCGCTCAGCTGTAGCATGTATCTTTGTAGGGTAGCCCTGGCCATAGTACCTGTTAAGTCTTTGCTGCCCCTGGGTGACAGTAAATGATTTAGCTATAAAATTGTCAGCTGCCATTTGAATAAAACATAATACCTCATGCCTTTAGGCCTGTGAGCTCTCCTGTGTGCCAGTTCTTAAAAAATTGATACCTCAAAAACTGGTGATAAGTCTGTTTTATAAATTTGATTTCTTTAACAACTGAATACATGCACCCCCCTCTGACCCATTAGTCAGTTGGGGTTTTTGCAAGCGAAGAGTAATAATCTTAAAACAAAATTGCAAGTGTTGTCTTGGTTTAAATTGGCTACAATTGGCAGAGTTAATTTAACTTGCTGGATTTGGGCCAAGTGGTGGATAATATTATTTTTGTTGACAGCTTTATATTGGCCTCTGAGTTCTATCTATTAAAAGTAAATGTTTAGTTAACAGAAGTGATGCTGTCAATTCAAAAAAGATCAAGAGGAGATTTAAGAGGCAGCTAATTTTTTTTTTTCTGCTCCCCAAACTTGGCTAATTCAGGGCTTGTGACCTGTACTGCATATGAACCTTGGTTTATAACTTCATTTATGGTAATACGTGTCACTAAATGCAGCGGTATTCCTTACTCTGCCTTTTAATTTTATTTCTTCTGTGATAAGATAAATTCTGGTGTCTTATTCATCACTGTGGCACAGGACAAGCTGGCGAATGGCTGGTGTGAAATGCAATACTGGAGTATTTTAGGTTGGGGTTTTTTTCCAAGACATTTAAACCCTGAGCTGTTGGATTCTGAGTGAATTCAGTTTTTGAAAAGGAGCTTGCAATTTGAATTTTTGCTTTCCCTCCAGTAAAATAAGTGAAGGGCCCGTTTCCTTTGCTGTACTCTCTGATTATTTTTTTTTCTTGAGGGTTTTTTTTTGCTGAGCCTTGAAAATTCAAATATTCAGAACAGCTTCCTATGAATAAATACCCTTTTCTGAAATACATTTTGCTATCCAGAGTTTTTAAAGAATTGCTTTAAAGATATTTTTTTTGGCTTTCTGTGAGATTCCTTGTATCTTGCAGAGCTTTAAAGTATGTTACGCTTTAAAGAGGTGGTGCTGGAAGGGATTCTGTACAAAGATTATTGGCTTTCATGCCACAGTGGTTATTTAATTCTTTCTGCTTTAATTTTTAATTTTTTTCTTTTTTTTTAATTCCCAATGTCCCTGCTTTAAACTAACCTTGGCCTTTGCAAGTAGAGCTGAGCTGGTCCAGCCCCCTTCCCTGAGGCGGGCAGTGCTCTGTACCTGGCAGTGACAGAGCAGACTTCAGCCCTCACTGAATGCTGCTTTGTGCTCAAAAGGCTTGTTTCAGTGCTCCCTGGGGGACAGCTTTTTCCTTGAGCCTGGTCCAGCATGTACCACGTGACAAAATTCTGAGCAGCCTGGTCTGATTTTGCCCTGCTTTGTGCGAAAGTGGGACTAGATGCTTTCTCCAGGCTAAAGATGTGTCTCTTGGCTTAGGCAGAGAGAGCGTCAGCATTAGAGCTTCCCTCAGTGGAGTGCGAGCAGGGTTGACCTACACAAGTTAGCTAGCTGAACTACTTCTGTCAGACTTCTATCACTGTCTCATTAATACATGTGAGCCTTGATTTTTTTTTTATAGGTTTTTTTAATTAGTTTGTTTTTAAACCCCCCACCCCCCCGATAAAAATTTATCTGAGTGGTGAGGAAACCTGTATGTCAGGTATCCTTCCACATGAGTTAAGAACTTTGTTCTTATGGATGCGTCAGGAAGATCCTGTTATCTACACAAGAGTTCCCTATGGCTGGACAAGAGCAGCCTGGTCTCCAGAGCATGGTGTCATGATGCTGTCCTTGGTGACCTCTCTTTCAATGTTTGACTGCCCTAGTGGTGTTAAGCACCTTATGTGCCCTGCTTCATAAAATGGCTGTTTAGCAGGAACCTCACGCTGCAGAAACAGGTTGTATCAGTGGTGGAATTTTTGCTTGTTTGATCCCTTGCTGTTTTGCTCTACCTTGCACTAACTCTTCTTTCCTTTAACCCCAAAATATGTCCCCCAGCCTCCCTCCTTTTAAAATCATCCCAAGATAGTCCTTGACTTATGCTCTAAAGGATGAAGTTTGTCCACCACTTGGCCCTAATGTGACTTGAAACTCCCAGTAATCATAAATGTAAGGGGTTTTTGAGGTTTTTTATCTTCTCCCAAGTGCTTGCCCTCAGTTTCTCCTTTTCATAATAAGTTTCTAAAATCAATTTTGCATTGTTTTTTAGCTTTTTTAAATAGCTTTCTAGCTACACTGAACAGTGTAATTATGTAGACTGATGTGTTATCAAACTCAAAAATTGGTTGTAGTTAAATTTACAAGACTAATGTTCTAGCAGTGATGATGGAACAAGAGGAGGCTAGGAAAGCTTCATCAGGAGTATGGTGGTGGCTTAGGTTGCCTGGCCACCCACAGGGCATCTAGAGCTTTTGGAAACAGTGGCCTCAGTTAATGTCTTTGGTTCAAAGTCACTCTGATTTTCCCAGTGTTGTATGAATTGCTGTCTCTGAGAGAAGCTGCTGAAAGGGCAGTACTGGTGTATATAGACACCTCACTCTTTTTCTGTGGTTTCGTCAGAACTTCGCTTAACCTCTGAGGGTGGAGGGAGATCGCATGCAGACAATCATAGAATGCTGGGTTGAGAGGGACCTCAAGGATCATCTGGTCCATCCTTTCTTGGCAGCAGCCCAGTCTAGACAAGATGGCCCAGCACCCTGTCCAGCTGAGTCTTAACAGTGCCCAGTGCTGGGG
>JAAGNO010019880.1:21830-75859 GCA_033439905.1 Ceryle rudis
AAGACCTCACCACACTTGTCCTTGTTGAACTTCATCAGGTCCCTGTTAGCCCACTCTTCCAGCCTATCCAGGTCTTCTCTCCGGGTGGCTCCCCCTTCCAAAGTGTCCCCTTCCCCACTCAGTTTGGTGTCATCAACAGACAAGTGCAGAAAAATTTTGTGTGGGGGAAATGGGTTCCATACCTGGTGCCTTCCTACCTGAACACAGTATTTTGGTCTGACACTTTCTGACTGCTGGGCACCAGTGGTGCCTACAGCTTCCCCCTGTTTTCCATGGGATGTTCTTTTGTTCTTTTCTTCCTCCACCCTGATGTATCTGTGAATTCCTTGGCATTTGGGGGGGGGGGGGAATGCAGAATATATACCTTTATTCTGTAGTATTTGGGTCATGCTTCTGCTTCCATGATGAGTTCAACTGATGTTTGTAGAGCTTAGTTAGCTTATCTGTTGGGCAGAAGGAAGAAGCAGCTCTTCAGTAACTGCTAAGTCTTGAAAGTTGGTAGAGTTTAAGATCTTAAATTAATGAAAGTGTTGAAAAATTAATGAAAATATTTTGGAAGTCAGGGTCCTGATTGGCTGAATACTGGTGGTATGATCTAATCTTTTTTTTTTTGTTCCCAAAGTTAATTTAAATGTTTTCGTTCTCCTCTACAGTAGCTTTGAACATAGGAGTGGCTTAGATGCGGGGATGCTCGCTCTAGTCTGCACTGTTCAGACACACTCAAATGGTTCACAGCCTGCGGCTGCAGTATTGTCTTTTCATGTGCTTGGCTGCTCCAAGTGAAAAAAAATGGAATACTTCAGGTAGTGTTGTAGGCTCCTCAAGTTTAATAATTTTTTACCTTTGTCTATACAAGTTACCTAATCAAAGGCATGGAAGCAACTTCTCAAAAGCTCAGGGTTCATAATACTGCAAGATACTGGGGCAGCCTTTTCCCCCCCCCGGCCTTAGAAAGGGGTCTTAAGCTCAATATCCATATTTAAAAAAAAAAACAAACAACAAACCAACAACAAAACCCCAGTAACGAATAAACAACAAAAGTTTAAAGAAGTAGCTTGGTGGGGTTTTTTTTCCCCCTTGCCCCTGTGAACTGGGTAGCTGTTACTGCTGCATTCTGTGCATCACCTCTAATAGACTGTGTTAGCTTCCTGTAGAATACTCATTCATCTCATTCACGTTCAGCAGTGACATCCTGGTCCTTCCAGGCTCTTGATGGTTTTAGGCCAGGATAACTCAAACATGCACCAAATGACCGAACTTAATTTGCTGTTACTGAAATCGGTGGTCTCTAATGTCATCGTGGATTTTTTCTTTTATGCTCACACTAGTTATTAAAAGATGCCTTCTGTCAGGACAGAAATTGTAGGGGCTTTTTTGTAGACTGTATCTAGAGGAAAGAAGGTTGTCTGATGCATGCTTAGAGGACTTCTAAAACCTAACAATAAATACAGTTCTCTGTAGATATCCTGGTTTGTTTAATTTTAGTGTGTTTTTCTAATTTTCAGTAATGAAAATGGCTATTGGGCTGCTGCCAGTGTATGCTGTTACTTCACATAATCACTATACTAGCTTAACCTTGTAATATAATTTTAAGATTTTGCAGCTTTTAATACCATGTTACTTTTTGTAAAAAAATAATAAAAATTTAGATGTGAAGCATTTTTCTTCAAATTTTAAAGCTGTTAAATAACTGCTTTTTTGCCTGCTAGTAATTTGATAATTGCTTTATAATATGATGAACTGAATTTGTGATGAACTAGCTAACTTTCTCATTTCATTTTGACTTCTCTAGAGAAGTTGGAGGTTGCACCACCATCACCAGGACAACTGAGACATGGTAAAAGAAGAATGCTTGTTGAATGTGGTTCAGTACTTGTGCAGTCTGTCTCTCAATTGCTTCATCTTTCTCCTAAAAGTGCTGGTGTGTCCTTATCTCTGTTGTAAACCGAAGCAAGCACCAAGAGTTATGTTGCTGCCTTTATTTCTTAACACCTCAGCTGGAGAATGTGCACCAGTCAGTGAAAGTAGGACAGAAAGCCCAAATGAGACTGTGCTGTTCAAAGCCAGCAGCAAACACTGTTTTTGTAAGCTGAGCAGTGTTGATGCTGCAACTCCTTGTGGGTTTTTTTGTGTTTAAGCTTAAAACCATTGACTTGCTTTTTGTCACATGTATTTTAATGGACTGAGGTTGGGATAAAATTGCAGAGAAATTGGAAATAGACTTGGTTTTCTTCATAATGCCACGATCATTCAACTTCTGATTTAGTTTCCGAATTTGTGTATTTTTGTGTTTTGTTTTTTCTTTTTTTAAACTCTACCAGTGAGCAAATGTATTTGGTTGAACATTGCCTGTTCTAGGTACCTACACTTGGTGTTCTCTGGTGGTGGTGGGTTTTTTTGGTTGGTTGGTTTTTTGCTTGGTCCCTGGGGTTCTCTTTGCTCCATGGATGTTAAACTTCTGTCATCTTTGGTAAGAATTTGAGCTCCCTTTTTAGTTCTAGAGATTGGTGCACATGTTTTGCCAATACTGGGTATCTGTGTGTGATTTATTTAATATTTATTTAGAGTTCTTTGTCCTGCGATGGTTTTAAAAAAAAAAAAGTTTGGAAAATGTCATACATTCTGTGCTTTCATCTTACACCTGTGCGCTGAAGAAGGTGGGTATGTTCATATAAAGTAGTTACAGAGCTCCAAACACGTTCTAGTAGCTGAGCATGAAAGATCTCTTGAGTGTGGCTTTGCTTTTATCTGACCGTGGATTTGTGTTCTCTGAGCAGTGAACCTAAAAGGGACTTTCAGTAGTTTTCTTCTCACATGACTGTGGGATTCATGTGCTCTTCTTTCTTCCCTCTTCATATGTTTGCATCTTTAAGTTTATAAAATATAAGAATATTTGGTCCCATCTGAAGTGGGGAAGAATGCTCCAAAGTAGCTGATATGTTTTAAATGTTAAATATGAAAATTTCTAACTTCTGAAGCTGCATTTTTTTTTTGTCATATAGTCTGTTCTCAGTGCTGTATTTAGTCTTAAGATGCTAGCACCTTGAAACTCAGCTGGAGGGAATGCTGTACAAATTCAGTCCCATCTCCATCAGAAGCTTACAAGCTAAAACTTGGGTAACAAAGGATTTTACCAAACCTACCAGAAATAAAAAGGTCATTAATACAGGCAGTAGGAAAGGAATTTTGTGGTGTTGTCTTTGCTTTTCTAAAAGGCAGTATTAGACTGACATTTCAGTAGCTTGTGTGAACTAGTGAACTCTTACAAATATTTATTTTCTCTTTGTTACTTATTTCTTTTAGTGTTCTTCCACAATGCGTTACCTTTTGTAGGGTTTGGATTTTTGGATAACGCAATTATGATTGCTGCGGTAAGTTCGTTATTTAATTCCTTGATCAAGTCAGTAAGATTCATATTGTCCAAGTAGTGAGTAAATGAGAGCCTCAGGAATACTCTGTTCCCTCTGCATTAACTCACTAATGTCTATTTAAATTTTTGTTTGTTAAAGAAAATGACCATGCTCTATTCAGCTTTTGCAGAATGCAGAGGAGTGTTGTTCCTTCTGAAGGGCACTATTGTTAACTGATTCTACTGAATGGAGGCTTGGTTTTTTTCCTCTCCTAATTTGTGCTGAGACACATTTATGATCACGTTGTCAGTGCATTTTTTTTTTTTTTTTTGTGTACTGGCTGATGATAATGTTGTGTTGATGAATAAGTCTTCAGGGTTTTTACTGATGTGCTCCTTTGTTCTGAGTGATGCAGGCAGTTCTAGTGCTGATGCTGATTTGTACTGATGTAGCCTGGTCTTTCTGAGTAACACTGTTGAGGCATTTCCTTCTTCCTTTGGAAGATGAAATGGGCTAGTGGAACAGGAAGATAAATAAAGGCCAAAGATACTGCTCCTTGTGTAGAATTATCATTGACAGTGCAATCTTAATCAGGGTGGGAATTCAGGTGGGAAGGGACTGCAGGACCCACTAGGTTTCTAGTCTTGCTCCTGCCTTGGTCTTTCTCAGGGTCTCTGGCCTAAGCTTTAGTTGTAAGATCAGATGAAGTTATTCTTGGTTTATCCTGTGAGTCTTGACAAGATCCAAAGGCAGGGACTGCACAGCCTGTCATGGAAACCTGTTCCAATGGTTAACTGTCCTCACAATGGAAACCACTTTCCTATATCCAACTGGAATGTGTCTTTTAATTCATGCACATTGTCTCTCATATTTGGACCATCTAGTGCTTTTCCATGGTGCACTTCACTATGATCTTTTTTCTTCAACTGAAAAAGTAAGGAGCTACAATACTGTGTTTTATTTGTTTGCTCAGTATTTGTAGAAGTTTGCATTCAGCTAAGAATTGCAGTGGGGAAATCAGTAGCCAGACAAGGGTTATGGGTTTGTCCATCAGGTGCCCATTATGAAACAATATAACATTAAAAGAGTATCAGAAGTGTACTCTTGTCCTAGGGGACAATACATATGCTGTGAGGGTAGAAGCTGTGCAGATCTAGTAGAAGTGATGTCCATTTATCCTTTCTATCTTAACATAAAGAAGCAGTAAGCAATATTTTTGCCATCTGAATCAATCTAATCTGTTTTATCTCAAAATCCCTCAAGTAATGACAACTTTTTTTTTTTAGGGAACCCAAATAGAGTTATCAATTGGAGTTGTCCTAGGAATTTCAACTATGGCAGGCAAGTAATAAAAATGCAGTATGTGTAGACTAATATGGTATATTCCTGTATTTTAGACTGCAGGGGGCTGGAAATGGCTCTTCCCTGGTCTTGGAGCTTCCTTTCCTAAGAAAGAAACAAGCTATGGTTGAAGTGAGGACATATTCCATTTGCAGAAATGGAATTTCAGTTCAAATAGCTTTTGAAATGCTTGTTGTTGCTTTTAATCTAAAAGTTCAAATCCTGGGTTGCTTAGGAAAGTGTGTTCGTGTTTCTATAATGCAACTGATCTAAATTCCCAGGGGTCTGATGTTTATGTTTGTGTGTATATGTAGTTGTAAGTAGCTGTTTGCTTGCAGTGCGAAGTGAACATCAGCACTGGTGTCCTTTTACTGTGTTGGCTGGTGTTCTTGGTGGCCTCTCTGCCCCCATGTGATAACCATGGGAAGGCTGAACAGCCACCCAGCTCCTGCACTGGGTCAGAACTGATAAACAACTTTGGTGTTTCTGCAATGTCACAGGAAAAAAAAAAAAAGTGCTCATGGATCCTCAGCCCCCAACTGCAGGTGCAGCATGGCTCGAAAGCACAGAGGCTTAAATGAAAAATGTGTATAGCAGGATAAGTTAATCATTTGGAAATTTGCAGCCCTCTGCAATGCCAGACAGTCACAAGCAAGCTGATCTCAGTAAGATCTGCTGTGAAATCATGTATATTAAGCATGTAACTTTATTCAATCATGCATACAGTATTTATTCCTAAACTGACATGGTTCATGGATATGTTATGTTTATCAAAGCTACATTCCTGAGTAATAACTCTTCTATTTCCAGTGCTGCTGTGCCACTTCTGGCACTGGAAGGCCTTGCTTGGTGTCCAGCCTTGGCAGTATGAAACTGGCAACCACACATGGATCTTTTTTAAACTCTGAAAATCTATTACATTGATTGCAGGTGTCAGTGTTGTCTTTCTGTATTTGTCAACTTTTCTTCATATTCAGTTGAGAAACATAGTTGCACTTCCTATTGTTAGTCTACTGCTCTTACTACAAACTGTAATAAGGTCATAAGAAAAAACCTGAAATGAAAGAAACTTAATTCTACTCTTTTACGCCGTATGTGTATGCTGAGGTGGGGGGGAAGGGAGGGGAGCTGCTTCTTTTGTTGTTGGTTTTTTTCTTTTTTTTTTTTTTCTTTTTTTTTTTTTTTTTTCTTTTTCAATTACAGTAACACTTTGCCTTCTCTCCTTCTTTTCCCTCTTTCTCCTTCCAGCTGCAGCTTTGGGAAACCTTGTTTCAGATTTAGCTGGACTGGGGTATGTCTGAAATTGTATTAAGAATTTTTTCTTTTTTCCTTTCTCGCAAATCCTATTGGTGCTGATGAATTAAAACATATAAACTGCTGAAATTGCTTTATTTTTTAACCTAACTCTTAAATTTTGCTTCAGTAAACTACATGCCTATAGAAATGTATTCTGTCCTTGCTAAGAAAAAGCTGGAATATTAGGTGGTTCTGGTTGAGGTTAAACCTGCACTGCCACAGTTCTGAAACAGAACTACTCTTCTATTCCAGTATTAAATATTTTAAGTGTATTTTTTTTGATAGCATATATCTGTCATAACAGTATATTCTAATATATCTCCTCAGATTGTATGCCTGGAGTGGAAGACATTTTCTTCTCTTCAGATAAAGCAATTGTGTATCTGAGATGTCTTCTGCTCTAGACTTACCTCTATTCCTGATATAACCAGATGCAATAGTCTTTTTTAAAGGAAAATTCTGAGTAATTGCTGGAAGTAAAGCTGTCTGTTATGCCTCTCTTTCCCACCTTCCCTCTAACTTTTTTTTTTTCTGCAAATAACAAGGCTTATTACTATCCAGTGTTGTGTTTTTGTAACCTTTCCTTCAGTAAAGGTTACTTACAAGATCTGCAAAAATACAACATTGTTCACACCAGTTGTGTATTTACTGCATAAAGTTTTTCTGGATATACTGACTACTAAATCAGTGAGAAAATGAGTTAACTTTCTTTGCAAAATGTGACCATCAGAAGTCTATTCATTTTGTTAGTATGTCAAATATTTCAAAATTCTCACTAGAAGACGCTGTCATGTCCAAAATCATTTGTTCTTGCTTTCTTGTTCTTCCAGTCTTGCAGGTTATGTAGAAGCTTTAGCTTCACGACTGGGTCTCTCAATCCCTGATCTGACACCCAAACAAGCTGATATGTGGCAAACCCGTCTCAGTGCACACTTGGTGAGTATCCTGGAGGTAGACGCTGTTTGTGTGAAGCTGTTTTTGTTTAAACTAGTATGTGATAAATCCTTTTTGTCACTTTTGCCATTAAATACTTAACACACACAAACATTTTGTGCACTTTGTGGAAGGTTTAGCTGTGATCCTGTGTCAGGGAGAACCATGAGACTGGATTGTTTGGGGCTTGGGTGGTTTGGTTTTTTTGCATGCAACAAGCCACAAGTGACTAGTAATATGAATAGTCTCTGCAATGACTTTATATGTGCTATGCAGATCCCTGGGTGATTGCTGTGGTAAGATAGTTTATTTGAAAGCTATGACTCCTTAGTAGTTTACTCCTATACATTCGTCAAGTGCTTGCTGTTCATATATGAGTGCTAGTATGTATTCATTTCAAATACTCTATAATTAGCTTGGCTATGAAATTAGCATTCCCCTGGGTAAACTTTTAGCATTTGTGTAATATTCACTGCCTGGGTTTACAGTTATGGGACACTCATCTTGCAGATTCATTTTCAGGATGATTACTTAATTAAATTTTAAACATTTGAAGCAGTCTCACTTGAGCAATGAGCATTAGTTTATTTTGATTAATGAAACACGTTATAAGAAGAAACATATTTCTTTCACTTTGCTAGAATGAACCTTTTTTGCAGATATAAGGGAAAAGAAACAACACTTGCTGAGGGAAAGCTTGGCAGGGGGGAGGGTGGTGGAAATCTGCTTTTAGCAGTGATAGGTCAAAGCACTGAGCAGGCAAGACTTGGCATGTTGTCGGGAGGCTGCCCTCAGGTCTATTGAACAGAAGAGTCTTCTCCATGGAAGCTGAGGCTGTGGCAAAAGCCTGTTAGTGCTTTTCTGTGAAAAGACTTCTGAGCATCTTTGCCTGTATGCTGGCATTTATTTTTTTTTCCACCCACTGTTACGAGTTTCTTACCACTGTCCACCTACTGCTGGTGATGTGGTTTGGTTGTTGCTTGTCTCCTTTCCTCTCCTCTTGATTTTTCACATCTAGGTCAATTGTGAAATGTTTTCCAATCTTTTTTTTTCACCCTTCACTATGTGCCTTTCCAAGCCATCATGTTTGCAAGTTTCTCATTCCTGACTTTGATAATTTGCATTGCCAAATACAAGCAGATGCATTTATAATTGCACCTAAAATGAGTGAGGGTTTTTTTTTTTCCCTTCCCTGTCTTCCTGGCCATCCTATTAATCCTTTGGATCTGTCTCCTCCCTTACCACCTTTGCAGCTCTTCATGGGTCATTCCCCTCCTTTGAATTCAGAATTGACTTTTCTAACCTTGTCACACCTGTCTGTTTCTTGTAGATTGTGTTTCTAGTCTGCATGCTAAGAAAAATGTGTTTCCCAATTAAAAACTAAAATAAAGGGTCTATTTTCCTGGTTGTATTGGTACTACACAAATGAGTAACTACTAATCAGTGAAAAACTTAATTTTTTTCCCCCTTTCTCTAGGGTAAAGCTATTGGAGTCACCATTGGCTGCATTTTAGGAATGTTTCCTTTGTTGTTCTTTGGCGATGAGGAAGAAAAACTGGAAGAAAAAAAATAAACTTTTTACAAGACATAAACAAATGTAAACTACTGTACCTCAAATATTCAGTTATGCTGTCAATATTTAGGAATAACCAGACAGTAAAAAAATGTATAGACTTGGGAACAAAACCTTCAGCATGTTGTTCTATGGAAACACTAATTTATTGTGGCTTTGTTGTGTTCAGTACTTCTTTTTATAAAGTAACATCTAACTTTTTATTTAATTGTAAATTTTTGAAGTGTTTTCACTCATGGCAACTGATGTTTACCACTCTCCCCTTTGACCTTATTCTTTAATGGATTATTTCTTTAATAATCCACCATGGATGACAGTATCACTCATGAGTTGCATATTGGTTGCTTAACAGTTGTTAACTGCATGACAAAAATTTCACTGCTGTCCATCAGGTCCTTCACTGTAGATTAAGGAGATCAGTGATGACTGATTTGAAGTCCCTTACTTTGCAAGATGAGCGGTTGCCCCCTCACCAGCCATTGTTTTGCACTGCCTTTAGATCAGATATTTCAGTGATCTGCAGCAGTCTAGTTGGCATTTTTACATAGTCCTAAGTGTCTCTGAAATATCTTCGGAGATGATCATTTTAATGCTTTGACAAGGTAAGTGTTTCCAGCATAGGCTCTTTACCAAGTCCGTTTTTCTGTGGTGTTTTAACATCTTCTGTACTTTCACATCCATTGCCTGGTTTGGTTTTTAATTTGTAAAGAGTATTTTGAGAATTGAGATCTTTAAATTTGTCTTCCTGAGTTTTGAGTGTGGTATTAAATAATTTAAACCAACTATTCAAAACCACGAACAACTTTTTATTGTTCTTTTTAAGATAAGATAAGAATAGTTGATGGGGTGAACGAGGCTGGGGAACACTGCAGAGTGTGAATGTGTGCTGGCATTGCAAGTTTGTAATGGATGGTTCAGTTGCAGTGAAATGTATTATCAGACTGGATTAGAGGACCTGATCTGCAGTTTATAACTTTGTATTTAAGATTAAGCCTTTGCTATTTTTTTTTTTGCTGTGAGACAATTAGTAAAAAAAAAGAAAAACCCAACAAAAAAACTGAAGAAAAGGAAACTTGAGGCCTTTTTTCCCTTTTATTTTTGCAGTCTTACTTGGTGTATTATAGATCTGACAGTGCAGTCAGATGGACTGTACTTTTTTTTATATAGTCACAAATAATTGTCATGAAACTGATTACAACTATAAAATATTCATAATATTTGAGGATCTGACTTGCTAAGAACATAATGCTAAACTGACAACTGTTGATTGGGGGAGAGGGTTTCTTACCTGTTTGAATACCATTTGGACAAGACACTAAAAAAGAGAGGCACAGTCAGAGCACTTTGAAAGTTTTATTTCTGGAATTGTTATTACTTCTGAAACCTGGAAAGGAATGTTTCAAAAAACCCTACAAATTACATCACTTAATCACTTTTATTTGCTATAGGAAAAGTTTTATTGTAACATACATTTTACAGAGCTTATTGCTTATCTCTTTTTCATACATCAGACTTCTCTGTTCTCATCTCTAGAAGCCTTTTAACAGCAGTACTGACACTTTGACATCAACCTTTCATGAAGGTGACAGTCTTGCATCTGTTTTTTGAAAAGCAGACTTTGAAAATTTGCAGTGAGTAGTCCTAGTAGCATGTACTGTACTTTGTACATTAAACCACGAGAATCTGGACTATACAGTAAAAATGAAAGAAAACCAGGCATAGAATCCATATGCAAAGGACTTTTGGCTTAGATTTTAAAAATTGGAAACTTTATTAAAAAACCAACCAAACAAACCAGAACAAAAGACTCCAGCCACACACACACACACACACACACACACACAACCCACAAAAAAACCCACAAACCACACACAAAAACCAATTCTGCTAGAAAACTATGCACTCTTTCCCCAACAGATTGCTGCTAGTTTACAGTACTTCAGGAATCTGAATTTTAGGCATCTACACATTTGTCTTGCCGTAAACTCTTAACTCATTCTCTGCATGTACGTTTGTTTCTGATACATTTCCGTATAAAGCTGAGTTTCCCACATGCTTTTTTAAACTGAAGTACACGTCGGAACAGTTTTGCATCGCTTTCTTGTAGCTGTTTCTGCAGTAGTTGCAGCACTGTTTCCCCTTAGGATGCTGGCATCTTCCAGTAGTGGCCAAACTTCTTTGCCGTCGTACCAACTGCAAGTGTTTTCATCGTGTTTTTCAAGTTCATGAGAAGGCTGTGTCAGCTGTCATACTGGTGTTCATGCTACAATGGCAAAAGGAAAGACCATGTACTATTGTTAAAATGCTTATGCATGTAAATTATGTTTTGTTTCTGTATGTCAAACTATTGTACTGCAAGCAATGCTTTTATGAAGAATTAATGAACTAAAATATCTTCAAAGAAATTAATCATGTGTCGTCTTGTTGAACTATTTAGCTGACCACAAAAATGTGGAGGGCAACTGACACATGGTAAGGAATCTTGTATATCAGACTGTTGTCTGATACCGTAATCAAGAAGGCTGATAGGGTTTTGATATTTGACAAACGTGAAAAGCTAATGTGATTTGAGAGGAGTAGTGGCTGTACTGTGGCTGTACTGGTGGCTAAAAAGTACTTGGGGGGGCCAAGCTGCCACCCTGAGTACAGTGGGGGTAGCTTGCTTTGCCTGCAGGGCCCACTCTTGTGTGGAAGGGAAGATGTGTGTCTGATCTGTACCCTGTCTTCTCACAAGGATGGTGGGGGGTTTTGCGGTATGTGGATGAAAGTAATCCCTGATGCTCTGATCATACTTTTTAAAACACTTAACTGAGAAGACACGGCACTAACAAAAAACTCCTCTTTATTTTCTGATGTCTTCTCCCTCCTTGCTAAAAGGAAAAGCAAACAGTACAGGCTTATTCAGAGACTTCAGTATTGCTCCATTTTTCATATTCTGTATTAACAGGATTTTCCACATTAAAGGGCTGGTAGACCTGAAATTTGTGTTTATTTTAAAATGCTGTCTTTTATTGTAACTTAAAACATAAATGTATTTTTGACTGTATGTTATCTCAAGGGACAACAAACATTCATCTGATAATATGGTTACCCAAATTGTCTTGCCAATATTTTCTCATTCATGTACTTTTACATAAATTATTTGAATCCAGACAACATATTTTGTATTGTCTTGAATTAAATTATCGAATTTTCTGTAAACTTTTATACTAGAGCAAAGCTGTTCTGTGTTTCCTTATTAGACCATATGCTGGAGGAGAGATGTTAATAATATCCTGTGGGTATTCAGCCATTCAGTTATACAAAACAGGAATTTATTATTTACATTGTAAGCAGGTGGTCCTTTGTCACTGTCACAGGAGATACCACCGTGGAGTGGTACTTCTGTCTCATTATGCTTGGAAGAGAGCAATTTAAACAATTAAAATGTTTGCATGGTAAATTGGTGGCATTTGTGATTAATATTGTTCAGAAGTCCACCTGGACTTGAACTTGTGGAATGAACTGAGGTTTTGTATGCAGACTGAGCCATTTTGAGCTTTCCTGGATTTTGAAGCTCTTCACTTGTTTTCACTCCTTGGTCAGTCCCTTTCATGGAGAGCTGTGCATAAAGAGATGCTGTGAGTAAAACATCTTTACTGGAAGGGTGGTCTCATCTCATTTTGACAATCTCTAGAGGATGGCTGTTCTTTTACTTTTTTGCTTTGTGTAGTTGAACTCTTCATGAAAGTGGTTCTGCATCTATTGCACCGGTAGCCATTGTTTTCCACTTCTCTGTCTGATATTTTCCAAGGTCTAGTGACAAGCTGGCAGAACTGCGTTATATAAACTAAAGACCTTAAAGTATTTGAGGAATTATCATCCTGCTCTGAGAGTCTTACGCCTCTGGATTTTTTTTTTTTTAACCTTAAGTATTAAGAAAATATCTGAAGCTACTCCAGGTTGTAATTAATCACAGAATGGTTTGGGTTGGAATGGACCTTTCAGGGTCATCTAGTCCAACCCCCCTGCAGGGAGCAGGGACATCTGCTATTAGAGCAGGTTGCTCAGTGCCCAAACCAACCTCACCTGGAATAGTTCAGGGATGGGGCATCTACCACCTTTCTGAGCAACCTGGGCTAGGGTCTCGCAACCCTCAATGTAAAAAATGTCTTCCTTCTCTCTTGTCTAAATCTCCCTCTTTTTTGTTTAAAAGCATCACCCCTGGTCTTATCACAACAGGCCCTGCTAAAAAGTCTGTCCCCATCTTTCTGACAGGCCCCTTTAAGTACTGAAAGGCCACAATAAGGTCTCTAGACCATGTCATGAAGTGCCATATCCAATCTTTCCTTAAAGACCTGCAGGGATGATGCTTTCAAGCTCCTGTTTTAAAGTTTTTATTTGATGTTTGTTAAGGCTTTTCCCCTTGTCTCAAGTGTTCAGGACCCTTGGCACCCAGAGTGTTGCTTCAAAATAGTATTGGGGGGGAGGGGATGATGGGTTTTGGGCAAACTTGGAATTTAAAAGGTAAATGCAGAAGGTTTTTTCTTGTGTTTTGGAAGACTATCTCCGTCAATCAAAATAAACCCCACCTAGAGAGGCCTGTGAGCTGCCCCCTGACTCTCACTCCCCAAAGATCCTGTAATCAGTAGGATTTGAGCAGGGCAGTCTTTGACCTCAGCAGTGTAATTCAGAATAGTGACCTTGGGCAGTAACAGAGAGGGTGGGCTACTGATGTAGCATCTCTCCTGTAAGTAGATGATGCCAGCATAAGGCTTCTTGCAGCAACATGAAGAGAACTGGCAGGAAATGGTTTTGGTTTAACAGTCGTCATGTTAGTAGCCCACAGATATCTAAGCAACTGGCTTAAATAATGATTCACCTTTGAATGCTGCTCCCCAGCCTCAGGAGTTGCTGCTCCTGTGTGTGTGTGTGCGCAGACACTATTTTGCTGTGAAACTCCTGCTATTTGAGACTTCAAACCTGATGCATTTTGTGTCTGTTGTGTTCTGTTCTTGATGCTATTGGCACGTCTTAAAAATTTTTGATTATGAAAAGGGCTTTATATTTTTGCCTAAAGGTTTAAGCCCTTCCAAGCCCATAAGTACCGATACTATCTATTGGGAAATAGACATCTTTCAATGGAGTATGAGATTGCTGAATGGGACCTTTTACTAGTTAGAAAACGCATGTATGCAGAGTGAGATTTGCCTCATTGGCCCTACAGCTGCCATTTGTTTTGGGAAGATGTTGCCACTGGGTGGAATGGTAGCACAGTAACACGGAGTGCTGCCTTGTCTTTGCACAGCATTGCTGCTTGGATTTGGCGGGGTCCTCTGTTTGCACTGTGGTAATGCTGTATATTTTGCTGACAATGGCTTATCTGTTATTTCCTCTGTTTGCACTGTGGTAATGCTGTATATTTTGCTGACAATGGCTTATCTGTTATTTCCAGGTAGAAACAAGGAGGAAAGAGGAAAACAGGGTTCTGTCAGGTCATTTTTCCTATATGGGAATGCATGGAGGATCTGTGAGGTTGCTTTTAATGTGCTGGGAGATTGGAAGGAAGAGCTGATGAGGCTTCCCTCCCCCAGCATGGCTTTTTTGCACAGCTCAGCTTTTGAGGTCCCAATAATCCCTGCATGCAAGTAGCCATCAAATGAATGGTGCTAGCAGAATAGCCCCTTTTGAATGCAGGCATCTTTGAACAGGAAGAGGAGAATGATTACAGGTGATTTACCTTTGCAATGCAACTGCCTAGCTACCAAAGACTGTTATATCATAAAATGAAAATAGCCTCTTTTGCTGAAGTTTCAGATAAGCTTTGATGCAGATATCAAGGGACTTTTTCTCTGCATGGCTTCCCCTGATTACTTGCCTGATTTTGTGTTGTTTCCCTGCTACCCACTTCTCTCTGTGAGAGCACCAAAGTCTCTAAGGGATGGCAGGACTGGGAGAGAGGCTGTGACCGAAGCCATTGCTTGTAGGACAACATCTTGCAAAGAGGTCATGCTGTGAGAGGCAGTCTCGTCTTCATTTACAGTCCTTCTCAGCTGCCTTGTAAAGGCAGGCAGCAGGGTGGTTCCACCTGGGAAAAGAAATTATTTTGTTGGATTGCGTTATGCTAAGAGTTAGTATTCATACGTGCTTGGGGGATTCCTGAAATGGGATTTCTCTGCCTAGATGTAACCTTTCCACGTTGCAGCTGGGCAACTTGCTCTGGGTACTACATACTCCGTGAGCCCTTTGCACATGGTAGAAACTAGCACTGCAGAATGTGTTTTGTCTGATGTATTGTAAGTGTTCAAGATGGGATTGGTGATGGTCTGCAGGCAGGAGGTTGCTGCTGTACAGCCTCTGCGCCAAAAATACAGTGACAGTGTTAATTATTACTGTCTTAAGTTGCTCTCCAAGCTGTGATGAGTATTTGGACTGTACTGGAGTTTCAGCGCTAGCCTTTGCCTACAGTTCACGCTTTTTGAGTGACCTGATCTGCACTATGTTGCTTTTGATGAGTGAAATTACCAATTGTTCAGATTAGCTTGTACATGAAATAGAAGAGTTTATTTCAGTGTGAAATAACTAGTTGGTTGGAATGGAACTGTTTACTGTTACAGAGCCAGCCTACTTTAATTGCAAGTGGAGCAGCTTGGTAGCAGAGGGGTGACAGGGAAACAAATGGCTTCTTTAGAAACTTTCCAGCAGGGAAGAGCTTCTCCTTTCTGGATGGCTTTTCTCTGTGAAACTCCATGTGGGCAGCAAATTACAATTTGTTTTTTTTGTTTGTTTTCACTTCAGCTGCTGTGACAAATGATGCAAATGTCATGTGTTGCACAGCAGCAGGGCTCCCCATTTTAAATTGCTTTGCTTGAAAAATGCAGTCTGTTAAACAGAGTGGCCAACAAAAAGGAGCTTAATAGTTTACTTATAACTAACCTGCTGCTAAAGGCTGTCAGCTTGATGTTGCTAAAAGTTGGTATAATGCAAGGTAGGCCAATGGTGTGAGGTAGCAAACAACATTACTGACAAATCATTAAGAAATTGTTGCCTACAAAAAAAAATTTTTGTGAATATTCTGCAACCGCTTGCTTTCAGTGCTGGGTTTGCTTGTGTCTCCTTGGGTCACTTATGGTCCTGATCCCAGCGTGGGGGGGGGGTCACGAAATGTTGTAGAATATAATTGCACAAGAAGAGAAAACAGAAAAGAAATAACCCTTCCTTCAAAGAAATATAATTAATTAATTAATTAAATTGAAATATCTGACTAAAAAAAACAACCACCAGCAGTGTTTCAATCTAAACCAGTACCTTTTCACTCTGGCAGTCTCATTGATGGTTACAAACCTAGAAGCTTACTGAGCTCTATCTGAGGAAAACCACTTCGGTGCAGGTCCAGCATTGACTTGACTCTGATTTAAACTGAGATGTAGTAAATAAGTCATGGATTTTGCATGTTGTTATTTCTTAATCCTTTTATTTTCCAGTTTAGTAAATTAGGATGCTCCCCATATGTGCAATCAGCCTGTGAAAGAGCAAGAGTTGCTGTTTCTAGTTTGTGCTTGTCATTGTAAATGATTGAGAACAGTAGAGTGTGGGGGGTGGGTTTCCTATATGATGATAATCAGCATGTTTAAAAGCCATTGTCATATGGTTCAGAGGCTGGATAAATGCTGTTAAATTAATACCATATTTCAACAAATAATCGCTCTTCTCACTCTGAATCTGAAATGGGAAAAGCTGTTAGGATGCACTTTCTTTTCCCCCTTAAGGGTAGTCTGTGTTTCACTTCAGTAGGTGTGATGGTAATTATTAGTGCACTTTATTTATGATTTGGCTCTTCTTTTTAAAAGACTTTTCCAGGCACGATGGGAGATACAACGGTAACTACTTGTTCACTGTGTGGTTACCATACTGGTAGTTCTTGCTCTCTGAACTAAGTTGTGCAGCCTTCTGTTGCTTCCTGCTACAAGATTAATCTTGTTTATGTCCTGGTGAGGTGGCCCTGAATGCTCTGGAAGAGACTTTTTCATATAATGCACCACCATAATAATCTGTATTGTGTCATCAGTTCATTCAAAGCAGATTAAAAATGTTCTTATTAAAGCCCTTTAAATGTAAGTCTCCAGGATACACTATGACTCACAGACACTTGTGATCTGGTCCAGTCGACTCACGAATCTTGATTCCTGTAGGGTTTTTTTAGGGAGGGTTTAGGAAATACCTGATCCAGCTCTATGAGCGGATGGACTTGGACTGCAACACCATTGTGTGGTCCGTAAGTCTGGGCATGGCAGTGCAATAGACATAGTGTCCACATGGCATCAGTGCCACCACTGCATGCCCTAAGCTTTGCCACATTGACAGCTCTGATGAGCTCAGGTGAAGCTAACAGCAGCTCCCGTGGTGAGCAGCATCCCTTTGTGGGGCAGTGGCCATCCCTCATTCCTGGAAAGCAGAGACCAGAGGGCAGCTGTAGCTCCTGCTGGTGGGAAGCAGACTATTTCTTTCTTAAATAGTTGCTATGGGACAAGTGACAGGTCGGTGTCTTCTGACATACCTCTACTTTTGCCTACATCTGGAACTGTCTTTGACTCAGTATGTGCTGTGGTTCTTTGCACATTTTATCTCACATCCTCATCTAATCTTACTCTGGGTAGGGTTTGCTGGTCACATCCTTTTGATATGCTGGTGACAGGGAGCTTGCTCTTATTTCCTTCAGGTTGTAAGAAAATGCAGAGGGAATAGTGGTGGCACAGAAGGTTAAAACAAAAGGTGGGAGAGTTTCTGCATTTTCTCAACATGCTTTTTCTTTGCATAGATGTAGTGGAGATGTGTAAAAGTTAGAAAAAAATAAAAAACACCCTTAGCTGTTGACGCTGCTATCCCTGAGTGACTGTTGTGGCTCCACGTGGCAGTATCGTGTCCAGGGTGTCGCAGGCGTGGTGGTGCTGTAGTTCTTTTGCAAACTGCAGTCTCCAGCTGTGATATATTTTGCATCCAATAGTGTTGGTTTGGTTTTTTTTTTTCCTCTAACCTTCAATTTAACTGTTCTCCAGTCTGCTGCTTTGACTTAGTACTCCGCAGCATGTCGTGCTAAATAATTTCTCCCTATGGTTAGTGTATATGCACAATGAAAAATAGGCATATATTGAAACAATATCCCTTCTTTCAACCGCCCTTAGTCACTGTTGAAACACACTGCTTTTTTCTGGATATCCCATTAATCCCACGTAGCGCTATCCTCTCTGCAAGTAAATAAACTCCATTTTCCTGTGCTTTATAAACACAGGATGTAGTATTTCAAGGATTGCCACAAGGTAACTATAATAAATAGGAAAGTTTTACTGCCATTAGTTTTCCTTCCTCCTGATATTACTGTCTGTGCAGTCAAACTGTCTCAGCCTTCATTACTGCACAAAACAAATGTTCTTCGTTTTTTCTCCCCTCCAAATTTCTAACTTTGCTGACTTCTAACACTAAATGGTTCACTTTTTTTTATACACTGGCAGTTAGATTTTATTTTGTATTAAAAATGTTTGAATTTCATCATAACCTCTTTGAATCTTTTTTTACAGTACCTTGTCAGTAGCAGAAGCATGAGCAGTAGCTGAGAGAAAAGTGCATTTTTTAATTAACATTAATACTTTGCTTTCTGTCTTCTGTATGCCAGTTTTGTCAAACTGTCCTTATTCTTGGCAATTACTGACCACCCATGCAAAGAACATCATCGGTATTTTTTGCTGGTTTTCTCCACAATCTTTGTGTCTCAGCTTTTCTAGCTTTATTTTTTTTCTTTTTCCCAAGAACTATTAAATGTTCAACCCACAAGAGGAAACTCTCTGGTTTTGCTGCTCTTAGAAACAGTGAGTCAATTCATAGAAACTGTCAGTTTTGTCATTTAATAACGTTGCTGAGGAACCTCCATTATGTCAGCTTGTCATTCTGATTGCAGAGTAGGATGTGTCTCACTTAGCTGTGGCTGTCTAAAAGTTAAAAATCCTCTGAGCCACTTGGAGAGTCAGACAGACACCTCCAGAGGATGCTTAGGTTTCTGCTTCCAAAGAGGAATCTTAGCTGACTAACTGTAAATTATGCCCCAAACTTTAGACTTGTGGAGGTGAGGTAAATCCAATGTTCGCACCTTCAGGCTTTTGAACTGCATGCAGCTTTCTGGCCCCTTGAGATTGGATCCTGTGCTTCTGGTACATCATGTGGTGGGCTGTGGGGCTGGGGTGGAAGGTTTACTGTTCAGTCATCTGAATCCTGGGAGAAGATGAGCCAGCAAATACCACTGTGTATCTGAGTCACTGTGGTGACCCAGCCCAGTGCAGTGGGCATTGGCAGATCAGATGAGTAACTCACAGAGCCATCCCTGACTCTTGTGATTCTTGGTTGTATGATGATTTTGATACATGGTTTGTATGGTCTGGAAGATGAGTGATGATGCTTCTGCAATTGATATAAGTGAAGAAAAATAGTGATGGATAGTGCAACTGCACTCCAAATTTGGAGCAAACTCAAAAGCTGTAATAAAATCTTTAACTTTCAGGACTAGATGCTACTAAAATGAAAACAAAGTCATTATTTCTGGTTGTGGTGTAGGATTGGCAGACAGACATTTCTGTTGGCAAGCAGCAAAAAAGCTGCTGTCCTTCACTGGAAAAAGAGGGAGGTTGATACATTCTTGTCCTGAAAGAAATACAGTGCCTCATCCCTACTGGAGACTTGCCTCAATGTCTTAAATCAAGTGACTTGTGGAAAAGCAGCTCAGATTCTTGGCTAAACTGCTTTTACAGTCTCTAGTTCTCTGTACAGATTAGGAAACTGGGCCAGAACAGATACTGATAATGGTGTATCAGATCTTCTAGGCAGTTTGAAGGAGATTTGGCAGGGCTGTATCCAGAACACACTACTAAATGGAAAATGTGATAACACTTCTGTGAAATTAATTGAACAGATGACAGGGCCTTGGTCCAGTGGCTGCTGGTCTGGTTCTCCACCACATGAGATGCATAGGTTTTATTAGCAATGGGCAGTATTCATACAGCGTGCATGGTAGGGAAGTGGGGAGGCCCCTTTTCCCAGACCATAAGCCCCGATTAAACTTGAGACTAAGATGCAGCTGCCACGGGATAAGCACCCAATGTGTGCATGAGATACATCAACCTGGGACAAACTTGTGCTGTGCCGAGACCTGTGCTGAGGCCACACCAATTTATTTCTTGAGGTGAGCCCTTTAGCGAAGGGTTGATAAGGCCTGTAAGATCTTAAATAAAGAGCATCCTGCTTTCTGCAATCCTGTAGGCTTAGAATCTATCAATTCACATGGGCTTTTAACATCAAAGTATGGCAGTAAGTACTAAGGGTCCAGTTTGTTGAAGCTGCAGTCACTCAGGGATGGGAAGATACTGTCCAATGTCTCCTTGCAGAAATGTTCTGGATAGAAGGTTCTCAGTATGTGAGGTACAGCACCAACACTGACTAAGGTGTGAATGTTCCCTTAACCTAGAAGATGAGGATTTTTTTGTGAGCACAGGATCATTTTAACCAAATGATAATTAAGGTTTCTCCTTACGATGTGGAAAACCTGGCTTGTCTATCACAAATGTGACCAATTCCAGCATGACACTGAGACCATGGAAGGTTTCCACTCCTGTTTTATCAGTGTGCCCTCTCCTTGTCTGATCTACTCACATGTCCTCTTATGGCTGCGGACCCCCCTTGCTGACCTGATGTTTAGAGACTAGTCATGTGGATGATGAAGTCTTCTGGAGAAACTGATTCACTGAGGGAGCTGCTGGCAGATGGCATCAGTGACAGCAAAGGGTTGATACCACCTGACTCTGGCAACAGGTAAGATTTGAGTTCATACCAGCACCAGGGAGCTGTGATGCTTTTCAGAATCAGTTTGGCACTGGACACAAAAAATAGCTGTCATAGCAGCACAGTGCTAAGTCCAGCTGCTCAGTGCCGTGGGAGGAAGGCCTAAAAATTGCCAGAAGCCCCCATCTGGCGGAAAGAGGAGAGGAAGCAGAGCCAGTGGTGAAGGGGAAGCAGGTTAAAAGTAGCATTGATGGGAAGTTTTTATACACATTATGTATATGAGAGGGATGCCTGCTGTTGTGGAAGTTCATGTGGAGAGCAAAGGATGGATGGTCAAACAGGGAAGTGTGAGAGAAAACAGTATTTGGGTGTTAAAAACCAAGCAGAGATGGGGGGGAAGTGATGAGTCAGCAGGACAGAGGGTAGGGAAATCAAGGAGGACAGAGTATTAACTTACAAGAAGATCAAAGAAAGGAAGAAGAAAAGATGCTTCAAAATCTTATCAAATGAACCAACTGTATTAAAACCTTGTGGGGGTGTGTGGTCCATTATGGATATTAAAGCAGGCAGCAGGAGCACAGAGATGCACCTTGCCAGTACTCTTTAAGCTCTGATGGTGGGTGTTGCTGTGACGTGAGATGCTTTAGTTGATGAGCTTGAGAGACTGTATTTTGTTGCTTTGACTAACCTACTTGAAAGGTTTGGATTCTGCATATGATCTCAGGATTTTTTTTTTTTTTTGCAAATGTTATATGATTTATTTGGCAGGGAGGTGCAGATTTTTGCATTTCAAAATGGATATTGAGTAAACTGAGAAAAAAAAATACCTGTATAGCTTAATAGCAGAGAGAAGTCAAGAAATTTCCCTTTCAGCTGGCTTCAAATGAAGCTGTTTTTGTAAGTGTGCATACTTCAAAATGCATACTTAATCATTAATCTTAACATAGATGATGGATTTAAGTCAAGAGGCAACAAGGTTAAGTCAGTGTATGAATGGCTGTGGTATATTCCTTTCACTGAAAGGCACATTTATCTTGATGACATCTCTGTTGGAGCTCCAGCAAATGTGCTTCTCCAGGGGAGATATGGGGAGAAATAGCTACTCAACTGACTTTATAATACAAACCTTACTCTGATATTTCTATTAGTTATTCCTGAGCTAAGAATGAATTTGTGTTGTTTCAGATGGGCACACAAACTCAGTCACAATTCAAGGATCATCTTTATTTGAACTTTAAAGTAACTTATCCTTTGGTACGTGTGTCATTTCTTAATATTTGTAACTGAATTTGGATAGCTTTCTACAGAGATGATGGGCTCAGCGGACAAGCGGAGGGTGATGGCTGTTGTTTATCTTGCCTTTAGCAAGGAGACAGTGAGGTGGACTGAAAACTGCCTGAACGTCTGGGCCCAGAGCTATGTCTAGCAGAAGGCCAGTCACTGGTGGTGATCCAGGGGTTGATACTGGCACCAGTACTGTTTAACCTCATCGCTAATGAACTTGGGTGTTTGGGTAGACTGCTCAGTTGCAGATGATACAAAACTGGGAGGAGTGGCTGATACACAAGAGGGTTCTGCTGCCATCCATAGGGATCTGGACAGGCAGGAGAAATGTCTTGATAGGAGCCTTATGTGGAGTCCAACAGAGGGATATGCCAAGTGTTGCCCCTGGGCAGGAGTAGCCCTGTGTACCCCTTCAGGCTGGAGCCAACCCCAGAAAAGGCCCTTGGGATCTGAGTGGACACTAAGATGACCGTGAGCCAGCAATGTGCCCTTGTGGCAAAGGTGATCACCAGCCTCCTGGGCTATATTAGGCAAGGCATTGCCAGCAGGTCAAGTGAGGTGATCCTTTCCCTCTGCTCTGCTAAGACACGTCTGGCTGTTGTGTCAGGAGAGGAAATTCCATTTAAACATAAAAAAATGACAACTTTTTTGTGAGGGTGCTCAAAACACGTGAGCAGGTTGCCCAGAGAGGCTGTGGAGTCTCCATTCTTGTAGATACTGAAAGCCTGACACAGGCCTGAGCAACATGCTGTAGGTGACCCTGCTTTGACTAAGGGGTTGGACTAGGCCAACTTGGATCCTAGAGGTTGCTTTTTACCTCAGCCATAGAGTGATTCTGTGAGTAGAATACATACTTTGTTATTCTGTGAGAAAAAAA
The DNA here is from genome assembly GCA_033439905.1 of Ceryle rudis. Classification (NCBI taxonomy): domain Eukaryota; kingdom Metazoa; phylum Chordata; class Aves; order Coraciiformes; family Cerylidae; genus Ceryle; species Ceryle rudis. The sequence goes on from JAAGNO010019880.1 coordinate 44,287, forward strand.
CTTTACTGGAATGAAACTGCAATTGTTCAGAGGGTTTCACTGAAAAGTAAGAGAAAATGAGCACTCTAGCTAAAACTGCATTAGCAGTTAGAACTTGGAAACGTGGTCAAGTCCACGTTTTACTTTTTAAGAGGGTTCCCAGTTCTTGTCAGAGAAGGAAGGATATGTGTTTTGAATGATGCTGGGAGGGTTTTGGTAGTTGAAGCATGATTTGGAAGAAGTGCCTTTGAATTTCCTAGCGGGAAGAAGCTCCTGCAAATAGCATACCACATACATGGTGGTACCTTTGTGTGCGATGTACCACAGCTGGGGGTGGTTCCTAGAAGAGCTTGACCACTTCTGTGCCTCCCTGACAGCAGTAAGCAGGACCAGGATCTCTATTGCTTTTTAAATGCCTCTCTGATTTGTATCTTATTTCTGTTTCTCTTCCCTTTTTGTGTGTGTATCCCCAAAGGTGTTAACTTTCTGTTGTTGGCTCTGAGCAGGCTTGGGGTGCAACAGCTGCAGGATCTGATCTCTCTGGAATGAGTTACTTGGAACACATGTGAGAAATGCAGCTTAATCCTTCTGTAGGTTACAGGGCTTGGCATGAAACAGCTCTCTTCCTACAGGCCAAGTTTTATCTCATTGCAACCACTTAACATTATCCCCACCCTCTGAGCCATTCTCCTGCTGGAAGCCATTATTTTCTAATCAGTGCCGGAGAATATTGATCACTGGAAGAGAATAGTTTGGCAGATTTTGAGGACTCTGTCTGAATCGGGGGTGGCAGCAGTGGGAGTGGGCACTTCTTTTGTCTGGAGGGGAGAGAAGAAAATTGAAGAATTTTATTCTCGACCATCTTTGGTATTAATTTACATTTTGAAGAGTGGCTGGGGAGGGGATATAATCTGCAGTTGACTGATGGTGGGCATAAGTAAAAGACTGATTGTAATGTAGGTGAAAAAGATGTTAGCAACAGAAGCTTCTGAAATACCATCCACTAAATAGTAATACTGGGTTCCAGGCACTTCCAGTGTAATTAATGTGTGAGTGGTCTGGGGGACTGCAGCTGGAGAAGAGAATTTTCTTCTAAATATATTTATCATTGTAAATCAAAAAACTGGAGGGGGGATGAATTTTTTAATAAAACTGTTGCTTTATGCAAATATTAGATAAGAGACTTTTGTGCACGATGAGATTTCATAGCTGCTGGAATAAAACTATTAGAAAACATAAAGGCTGTCATTTAATTGCAAATCATCCCTGATTTACCTGAATTATTCCGCTTTTCATTTCTTTGCTGCTTTACGCTGTCTGTGCAATGTGGGGGAGGCCATCAGACAGCTGCAGTGACAAGTTCTGGTTAAACTGTCATACCCAGAGCCTAGGATGAACCACATGAGCTTGACATGATGGAAACACTTCCCCACCACCACCCCCACCCCTCCTCCCCAGCTGTCTGCATTAGGCTTCTGGATCTTGTGTTTCTTTTACAGACTTTCAGGCCCCTCTGGAAGTACTGTGAATTCTCTATACCAGAGCCAAAGTCTGAGCAAAGACCCTGCAATAATCCTCTACCTTGGGAGGATTTAAAATGATGCTTGTTCTGCAGGATTTTACAGGTGAGCAGTAGAAATGATCTGCTGATTCCTACCCGTGGGGATGCAGGGTTGGATTACTCCATCAAGAAAGAAAATCCTGCTACCTTCTGTAGAGACAAGAAAGTTATAGACCCTTTTTTCTTTAGCCTTTCCTCCCTGACTTTCACAGCACTCATGGCAAAGACAGGCCTTTGGCATTTCCCTGACCAGCAGCTTCAGGGATGGGTGATGAAGAGTCATTTCTGACAGGGCACAAAACAGTTCAGAGTAGGCTTATTTCCTCATGCTTCCTCAGACTGTGCTGGTGCCCTGTAGCATCACATCAGTACCCAGATAGCATTCAGACTGACACAAAGCTGATGAGACTCCTTCAGCAGCCATGTCAAGAGCTGAGATTTGCGGTTTGCAGGTTCAGTCCTGTCTTATGGGAGCTGAACTGCTGGAGAGAGTTCCTTCCCATTAGTTTCTGGGGATGCCTTGGCCTCTGAACACTTCAAAGTCATTGTGAAACGAGGCTGGTCTTGTTAAGCACTGGAAAATTGTTGCTGATGAGGGTTTGTGAAAATTTGTTAATGAACAATAGATCATTGGGTACATGTCTGTGTTTTTAAAAAGTACATGTAAATACTGGGCTTAGAGGGAATCAAAACTGTATCACGATCTGTTCTTCAGTCTCTTGGTGCCTACCATGTCATGAAGGCTTTCCTATTTGGGGTAATCATCTGCTGTGCATTGTACAGAGGCTTTTGAGGTTGTTATTGAACCTGTCCCCAGCGCTGGCCAAGACTGAAAAAATGCATTCAGAGATGAGCAGAGGTCAGTGACTAATATAGAAGGAAATCATGGTGAGGATGATGATGCTTAAACCCATCACTAGAAGTAAAATCCCATGAGACCAGCAGCACAAAGTACTGAGAAACCACGAGCAGGAGTCACCCATTCAGACCCTCTAGTAAGGATGTTGATAGAAGGAAAAAGTATTTTGAGATCTGTGATAATTAGAAAAGATAATGGTGAGACTTAGTTGCTGTTTGAGAGAAGACAGGTGTCCAGTGAGCCATACAGCCATGGCAAAGAAGTGTGCTGTCACCCATCTGCTGCTGGCTTGGTTACAGCCAGGTCTTGAAAGCCAGGAGAAGGACAAGGAGCCAGGCAAAAGGAGACTTTCAGAGACCATTTCAGAGCATCAGGCCTTTGGCAGAGAAAATGTCTTTGGTTCACTGTAAGACCAAACATGGATGTGTTGCCGAGTTGAACCTGCAGAGATGCCCGTGATGTTTCTTGCCTTTTAGACAAGGTGGATTTGAGAGAACAAATATGGTTTAGAGGCAGAATGAGGAATTTGCAGCTTGGTGAGCAATTACATTTTATCTGTATTTTTTGTAACCTCTAGAAGGGCTGCTGTAAAATGTTTGGTATTGCTTTTGAGGCTTTGGTATAAACCTGAATAATGAATAGCAAACAGGAGGGCAAAAATAAAATAGATGAACCATTAGGTGTATCTTCAGGAAAGAGAGCAGTCTCCAGGGTCTCCCTGGCAGGTTCTCCTGGAGTACAATGCTATTGGCACCAGAGCTGCTTAGCAGCCGAGGCCTTGGGACAGACCCAGCAGATGCTGCAGAACTGCAAATCACGTGTAGAGAGTCCTTTCCATGTTTCTGAGAATGATAGGCTGGTTTCATTTGTGTGATCCAGGTGTTTCCTACATTTGTGGTGCATGCCAGCCATCCTACACAAGTGAATGACCAGAACTAGTAGTCATCACTTGCATGCGGGCATTTTTAATGGTCTTGTATTTTTCAGCAATTCACAGATATCTCTAGCTATTAACTAGAATAAGTCATATCTGCAGATGGAGTAGGTTTCCAGTGAAGAGCTAGTTTCATCAAAATGTGAATGTTTACCTAATACTTGCTGATTTTTATGGGTCTCTAACTGGAAGACCTCTTTTCTTCCATTTAAGTGCCTGAATATTTCATTCAGACTTAGGTCTGTAAAGAGATTGTTGTAATCCCTGCACTGTAATACAATATCCTAATGTGAGTGGAAAGACAGAAATGAGAAGTGCCAGAAAGAGCAGAGACAGAGTTTGTTCTGTAAGAAATGCACATTTAAAAGGAAAGGTAAAATGCTGAAGTTTCTTGTCAGATACACTACCAGCAATATTTGTACTCGTTAGTAATACATAGAATCATCAAGTTTGGAAAATACCCTTAAGATCGAGTCCAGCCATTAGCCCTACTCTACCAAGTCCACCACTAAGCCATATCCCCAAATCTACTTTTCTTAGGATGGTTAGTTACAAATAAAATGTGCCTCGGCTGTGATAATTTTTGATCTAAGATGTGTATTTAGGGGCTTTATTATTAAAGATTTGCAGCAACTGTGAGTTTACAGAGTCTGATCTGATGGGCTCCTGGAAATTAATTTTATTTTTCCTCTTCTAAATCCTGTATCTTATTCCATTAAACTGACACTTGATGCATTGCTTAGGTGTTGGAGCTTGACTAGATTGAGGTGGACTGTAACGGCAGATACACACTAGGTGCAGAGGAGGAGATGTGTGAATGATTGCAAGAGGTGGGAAAGGTGATGCATTTGGAGGCTGGTACTTTTCTAAGGCACAGAGAAGGAATCTGGCACACATCACAAGAGCTTCATCTGCTTTCACCTTCCTTTCTGTGGCATGGAGGGGATGATGGAGGGCACCAGGCCTCCTGTCATAGAGATGTGGTGCAGAAATGCTGTTGCTGATGGCTGCTCTCCTGCAGGCAGCTCCATGCAGTGTTTCCCTGGTCTGTCAGGAAGCAGTCATGGCCTGGGTGCTTGGGACCTGATGTCTAAGGGCAGTGTTCTGCAATCAGCCTTAAGCAATTAGTTTTTAAGAAATACTGTCATTTTGTAAAGATGCCAGGCTCTGGATGGGGTTAGGGTGTGGATTTATTTATGCAAAACAATTCACTTGCTGGCAAGCAAGATACTCCCCTTTCCAGGCACTGCTGCAGGCACCAACTGTGGTGCCACTGCTCAGCACTAAGGCAAACAGACCCCCTTCTTCAGGGGCACACTGAGCTGTCGTCCCTTTGCGCACACACCTGAACTTGTGTGTAGAGCTGGGCTGTAGAGAGGTGGCCTTGTGCTGTCCCACCATGGCATGGGAGCAGGTGCATGTGGGATGAACCCAGCCCCATTTGTGTCCCAGGTAGACAATGTAAGACTGACTGGGAGGAAAGCTGTCTCCTTTCCTAGCTGTATATTTTAATGTAGTCTTCTTTCTACTCATATTATTTCTACACCTTGACTCTGCAATTTCTGGTTTTCATCCTTCTCCAAAATTCAGTGCTTTCAACTTGCATGGAAGGGAGAAATTAATAACCTGGGAGGAGGGAATGATTTAATCGCTAAGGCAGCTGAATGCCCTGTTCAGTATATTAATAACAGACTGAAAAGGGGAATGAATAATAATGGCACAGAACTTATGGGGACAGTAAAAAAAAATCAGACCAAATATGAAGAATTTGGATCCTTTCAGAAGGATCTTTTGAGGCATAGTGACTGGGCAGAAAAACATGAGATACAGTATGTGTAAATGTACAGGGATAAATGTGGTAAAAGCCAGTCCTAACTTCATGTACAAAATGTTTGGCTCTGACCTGACCATTACCATGCAGGAGCAACATACCTGGGTTACGATAGCTTGTGTAATGAAGGCACCGACTCAGTTGCTCAACAGTGGTCAGAAGAACAAATTGGGGCACACAGGAATTAGTAAGAAGAGGGTGGAGCAGCAAATGCTGAGACTCCTGAACCATCTCAAGCAATCAAGATAACAACCAGCTCAGAGCATGAAAAACTATAGTCAAATGTGTCATGTAACCATTTAAGTAATGGTAAATGGGTGTTATTCCTGAGAGTATGTCTATATTTGGGCACATGTAGAGCCAATTCATACCCCAAATCCACCAGACATTTATCTGTAAGCATCACTCCTGATGTTACGTACAGCAGAAAATTCACAGTGATGCAATGTAAGTTTTTACTGGCACAAGTTTGAGACCAAGTCCATTATTCACAGGAAGCAAAGCTATCACTGAATTATCCAGGGCTTGCTGAACAAGTGTTGAAAGCCCAATTCCACCAAATCACCACACTAATTTAATCTCTTATTTTCTTTTTATTATACCATAGTCTGCAAAGCCAGGCCTCTCTACCTGCTACAGCCCCTTCTCTGCAGGCTTGGTAAAGGAAAACAAATATGTGACGCACTAAAATATCTATATAATGAGATGACTGGCTTTTCTTCATAAGTGACTGCATAATAATGCATTGTAGCTTGTTTCTCCATTACAGCAGCTCAGTGGAGGGTGTCTGGAAGTTGTGTGCCAGGTGCTGGCAGATGAGATGGCAGCAGAACCACCCTGCTCTGGCTGTTCAGTGTGTTTATGGAGGAGAGATGATCTTGGTGTGTCAACCTTCTCCTGAAAAGACTAGGACACTAAGACCATTTCCTTGCTTGCACACGCAGTGCTCCCTCTTTGTTCTTTGCATCCTGGGCAAAGAGGGCGCCTGATGGGTGCTGCAAGCATACGTGGATGTTGCTGCAGAGTATCACTGGCAGCGGGTGACCTGAAGAGCAGTGACAGCTTGCAGGGACCGTGGTTCAGATCTACGGGAACAGATGAGCAATGAGAGGAGGGGGTAGTGCATCTAGTTTGTGCATCACCACTAACCATCCTGAGGAGACCGGGAGTTCCTTGACAGTGGCACGGGTCATGCTGGAGGTTTAATTTTATCTAGCAGTAAGAAGCTCTCATTTCCAGAGATTATAAAATACATCTGGTGTTTGTTAAAGACTGAAAATTACCCTGCAAAAGAGAAACTCCATGCCTTGGGGTAAAAAGAAGGATTTTACATGTTATTTTTAGGGTTACTGAATTTGTCAAGCTTTCCTTAGAGAGTGGGCCACTTCCTCATTTGGAATAACTGTTGTGCAATCAATATGAAGCATATACTGGCTTTCTGCCAGGTGACCATCTGACTTTATATGTAATTTCCTAAAATCCATTGTGAAAGGGTTTTCTTGTTTCTCCCTATGTGGTTGTAAGGATTTTCTTGTAAAGGGAGAAGTTAATTGGCCAGTTGTGCACACAACATTGACTAAAAGACAACATAAATAATGAAAGCAGGTTAAAACGTCTATCTGCTTTCTCAGAAGCCTTGGCATGTTCTCTAACTTCATAAATATGCAACCTTGGCTCAGATTTGTGGCTATTTGAACCAATGGTTGTTGCAAAAGGTAATTCCTTCCCCAGTATTTAGTGGCATTACCGTAAAAGCCATTGAACTTGGAAATGGAGATAGTGGAAAGAGTGCTGGTGAGGTGGTCAGAGATAAATGGCATCTTTAACTAAAATCACTGTTGAGTGAGAAAATGCAATTAGTAGAACAAGACAAAACATGGCATGTTGATAATTCATTTGAACAGGAAAAAAAAAATAAAAGCCTTGTTGTTACTTACCCATTTACCTTTCCTTATAATAGAGTGATACCACAACAGACCTCTACATCTAGTAGTTGTGTTTCCCATGGTGAAGCCCTCCCTGATGTTAATGGGTGTCATCTGGGGCTCACTGAAAAAAGCCACAGCAAAAATCTGATTAAATTCAGTTGATTGGGGATTTCATTTGAGACCTTTCCAGACCTCCACTGTCATATTCACTGGTGATGGGCATCACGCGGGGAAAAATCCAGTGCTTGCAGAAGCCCCCAGAGATTTCTGTAGCATGTGCAGTGTGACTGAGGCCAAGCACTGGTAATTGGCCTTTCTCACGCTGATGCAGTTATCTCTGGAATGGTCTAAATCTATACTTTTAACTGAATTTTAAATGATTCTGCCAACAGCAGCTGTCATTCAAGACTCAGCATATTGCTCAGGTCCGTTTGGCAGCATTTAGGCATTCAGCTAAAGCAAAAATCTTGTTGCTCAGCTTCTTAGTAGCCTGTTGCCCAGCAGGACCTCAGCTATTTTAGGAAGACATTTTCAAAAAGACCAGTTATTTTATTTTCTACATGGTGAAGGTGACCTTAGATGCCCTTACATGCATTGATTTAAATCTTTGACTCTGAGCTTAGGTAAATGTATTACACCCTAAAATCGTTCCAAATAGCCAAACCCCTGTTCTAGATTTCATTTCAAGTTTCCCTATCTAGGTCTGTAACCTGGGCCCTAAACTTGTTAAATAACAAAGAAAAAAATGCTTTTATGTCTGGAGGTTAAACACAGGTTAAACACATCTCACAAATGACATTCTCAAGTTAAATATGCACATAGCTAATCCATTCTGATCTGGCTTCCCTCTGGTTACCCATACAGATAAGAATTCTTATTAAATAGCCTGATTTATCTTCTTCCAACTCCTTTTGAATTAAATATTTTTTTCCGTATTATGGCTTATTATGCCATTAAAAACCATGAGCAAGCATTAGATTTAATCACTACAGTGTTTCACAGACAAAGTTTGATTGATGGATTCCTGGGACAGCTTCTCAAAATACTAAGTTCTTCATCTATCTTAACACAACATACTGTCATGACACATTTTTATTAGGCAGGAAGCAGTGGTTTGGAGAAAAAAAAAACAAAACAAACCCTCTTGAGCATCTTAACTTCAGCTTGAAGGTGTATGTCTGAATCTCCAGCATTTTGCTTATCAAAGTTACTAAGTCTGTCTTCTTTTTGTCTGGATAAATAGTTTGAAGACGAGGTGTTTATTTATGTAGTTCATTTTCATGTGCTGAAATCTCCCCCTTGCATGTTCTTTTTTATTTGGCTTTCTTTTATGGGACAATCCCCACAGGCTAATTGCAACCCATGTCCTAGCCCTGCTGCAGTGCTCTCCTCCATGAACCTTGCAAGAGCTACAGGACCCTCTGGCTGCTCTCATCAGTGTCAGTGGGCTGAGGGGAGAGAGAGAGAGACTGTAAAATAAAGTGATGGTGAGAGTTTTCCTTGCCATTTAAAGGCAGTTATGAGGTTAACATCCTTTAAGGACTTTGTTGTTTTCTTGTGCTGTCTTTTGGAGTTTGACTGCTCTGGCCTTTTCACCTGGGTTTTGAAGCAGGATGTGCTGTGTAGAAATTCAGTAGACCTTGGTGTCATCTTATGGAAATGAAGCTCTTGACGTAATATTCATGAAAATCTGTAGCATTGGCTTTTACTGTCTGAAATGGTTTCTGCTGCTGTTGACAGCTTCTGAACAGACCCAGTGATGGTGTCATGAAGAGTCTCCCTCACTATTAACTCCATAAGAGTGGCAGGTATTTTTATGAAAAAGGGTCGTCTGCATAACTTCTGTAAGCAGAAATCGTTCTTCTTGTCAGTGATCTAATGGACTGGTTTTATGCTTTATCTACATCTGTTACAAATTATTTCCTTAAAGCTCACTTTTTAATACTGTAGACTGTTAAATAAAAGTCATCTGGTTGGCTGAGGCTAACTATAGTGAGACAAAATCTCTTTGGGGTATGAATCATCATTAAATCAGTAGTAATGATGGCAAAGTAATACTCCCTATAATTGAAAACCTGAGAACACTTCAATTATCATTTCCACTGTTTTACACTGGAAACCGCAATGACTTTAAATTTGTCAAACAGAAAGCTACAGGACAGGCAGAGACAGACAAAGGAATAAATGAGCCAACACATTTTGATTAATGGTTTTATGCTTTTTCAAGGTAGGTGCTCTGTTAAGCTTTATTAAGCTCATTTTGTTATTACTAAACAATGTTTGAGGGGTTTGGGGTTTTTTTCCTAGCTTTCTGTCATTACTTTTTTAAAATTAGGAGTAAAGTTAGACTTGTGGTGTCTAGCCACATCAGTCCCCTCGTATTTAGTGCAGGAAGGTAGACCTCTGCAGGGGCGAGCTATTGCACTCCCCTGAGTCCCTGTGTTATGATGGGCAGTGTCTGCTTTTGGAGGAGGTGGTTTTTCTTTTCTGAAAAGAGGACCCCAGACAATGGCTAGACTTGTGCTTGTGTTTTGGAACATCCATCCTGCCTGTAGACAAATCTGGCTGTTAAAGCAAAACAAAATTTCATTTAGAATCACATATAAAAGCATTTTACTGATACTCACTTCAAAATAATTCAGTTATTGTTTGATTTCTAGTCAATTGAAGAAAACCGCAGCAGTTTAATTTCTCTCTTTCAGATCTGTAGGGTATAAATATTTTATAGACTTGAATTATATGGGTCCCTCTAAAGGTACGTTTCCATTTTATTTCTATCTGACTTTCACAGGAAAATATATTGACTTTGAAATTCTTTAACAGTACTTTCTCTTGTATCTTTTTGCTGTGAACTTCATTTGCTTAGTACTGTAAGTCGAGCTCCTCAGATTGAAGAAGTGAATCCTTCTAGAAGCTCTAAAGAATATTAAAACTAATATTTAACTTTATAATATCTGCTTTAGGGTCTGGTATCTTGTGATATACTATGCACAGATGTAAAACCTGTATCCCTCTGCGTAAATCAGAAGCCCTTACCCTGGGTGGAGGATACAGCCTTTGTCTTTCAGTGAACATAGGCTGCCAGAGCATGGTCAGTTTGGCATCAGGAATCAACCATGAGCACAACTGGGACAAGCAGAGGAGACTAATTAATGTAATTAATGTATTGCTCACCTGATTGCTCACTTGATGACAGATCATCATCTAGCCATATTAACTTGATGGCTGCAATTCATGTCTGTAACCTAGATGTGCCTGTTGTCCTCATCAGCCTGTAGTCAGTGCTGGGGCAGTGAAGGGTCGTCTGAAGAGCCCCAGCAACCCTGTTTGAAATAGGAGTAGCAGAAAGCAGAAGTCATTGTCAGTACAGAGGGGACATGACATAGTGAGGTGACCCAAGCACAAAGCAGATGTAAATGAGCATCTGGTGCCTCTGCTGTTGTTCCTGCCAGAAGAGCTCTTCCTCTCTCTCCTTATGCAGAGCATTAACACTGTAATGAAGGTGGCGAAGCATCACAGCAGGAAGAGGTTTAGGAAGCAGCTGAGGGGAGGTTTTTGTCCCTGGGCAGATGGACCACAGTTAGTTACAGTTTAGATCCTTCCATAAATAAAAGCAATTTTATAGGAAAAGGAAATGACAAAAAAAGTGGCTGTAGCAATCTCATGCTGGTGTGTAGCACTGGGAAGTTATTTTACCAGATCTGATCCTGGAACCACCTGCTGTAGGACCAGTAGGAGAGGAAAGACAGCTTTTTGCTGCAGGAGTAGCAGGTACCAGCACCTTTCAGCATCCCAAATGCCTGTTGAATATTCTGATATGCTGGGGTGGAAGTCAGTCAAAAGGAACAACACCCTGGAAAAATGAATAGAGCAATGGCTTTCTGATGGGACAGTCAAAAAGTGTCATGGGGAAATCTTTTGTCTTGATATAAGAAAGAGAATTTTTATACTGAGATAAATCCGTCCCTGGAACAACCTCAGGGATGTGGCAAAGTCCCCATCACTGGAGTTTTTCAAGATATGATTGGACAGGGTGCTAGATAATCTCATCTAGGCACCCCTTTCCAAAAAAGATTGCACCACCTGACTTTTTGAGGTCCCTACCAACCCAAGCTAGTCTATGATTCTGTAAGTAACAGCTGTAGGTGACAGAGGCCTGGCTGTGGGTATGTGAGAACCCTGAATTTGTTCTTGGAATCCATCTACATGTTATGCTGATAAAACTTTTCTGCAGAATTGGCACTATGCTTTCTTAGGGCACAGTTGCTGCTGCAAGATGCCAGCAGGAACAATTCTACCTTCGACCTTCTATTACCCATACCAGGGTGTGCCAGAGCAACTCTACATGGGCAATACAAGGGGAGTCAAAGACTAAACACGTTGCTCTTGCTCCTGTGTGGGAGTAATTTCAGTACTGTTTGATAGAAAGTCAAGCAGCACCAATCTTACCTCCTTCTATCGTTTTGCACGCTAACGGCCAGACAATTCAATTTTCCTTCAGTTGCTTCACAACACCAAGTTAACACATAATTAATGAAATCAAATACAGTTTTTTCTTTGTGAAGCCTTGTACAGTTAGCTGGGAGGTGGCAGAAAGAAGAAACAAATGTTTGTATAGTTCATCCTGGGTATACAAACAGCTAAAGCACTGTGCAGGGTGCTGATTCTTATTCTAAACATGTCCTAGTGATGCATCCCACATGGGGGGATAGCACAGCATGAAGGAGAGATGTACAGGGTAAATATAATCTCAGTGCTATTCAGCAGTCCTGTAGTGGCACATATAAGCACAGGTTGTCTGCAGTGCTAAAGCACCACAAGAAAAGGGCTAGGAAAAGCCCTGGAGCTCACTCTGGAGACCTGAAGAGTAGGGACTTCCAAGGGGTGTTTCTGAGCACATCCAGACCCAGGAATATCCTCCTTCCTATAAACACTAATATCGGATTTAACCAACATGTCACCTGGTGTCAAAGTTGCACCCTACAAGTGTCTCATGACTTTCCACCACTGTCCTTTTTGACATTGCTTTATATTTTCTATTCCTTGTAATATATTCAGCTCCTCTTGGTAGCTCAGTATCTTTCTTCTACTTTTTAAATTTTTGATAAAACATGGCAGACAGACCTGGAACATAAGCTCGTACGTGGATATTTTTCCTTTTAGTCGTAAGGATCCAGACAATCCCAAACCATTCTGGAGATGACTCATTTGTTACCCTTGCAGCATTTGGTGGGCTGCCAAGTGTCCATAGCATCCAACTTTTAACCGATGAGTTTGTGTGTGTTTAATACTGCCAGCTACAAACTGCTAACCAGACCTCAAGGGTGCATAGTTTGAAAACTCCTGCGATGCAAAATAAAACTAGTAACTGTGTGATACTGTCTGGCAGGCAGTGACAGTGTTGTTCAGTGATGGCAGAAATGGAGCCTGCCATGATCACCAATAAAGTCCTGTTGCAGGTTGATTGCAGGTTAATAGGGAAATAAGGGAACAACTGATGTAGAAGTGCTGCTTCTCTGTGTGTACTGGGGCTGTATGATTACGTCCTTTGAAGCTGAAATAGTATGTCCTATTGACCCAGCACGGTGCTCCACCAAGAAAACTGGAGAAACCTGATTTGGAAGCATGGGAGGTTTTCCCAAGACAGACCTATCTCTGTCTAATCTGTTGAAATATTCTACAACTTCAGTATCAGTCTGTGCTGGGATGCTCACTTTCCCCCAAAATGTAAGGATTTGATCTCATCTGAGGAGGGGAAAAAACACACTTCGTTTCTTGATCAGGCTTTGTGCATGACCTTGAACAGCTATTTCAGCTCTGTGCCTCAAGTACCCACTTATAAGATGAGATAATGGCACCGACTCACTTGTCTCAGATGGATGCTCAGAAATATCCAGAGAGGCTGGATAAGCACCAGCAGTACTTGTGGATGGGAAAGTTGCCAGTCACTGGTTTCTGGTGGCCTCCCCAACAAATTCAGAAGCAGAGGAACAGCTCTTGTGTGTGCTTTGTGCACAGTGGAGAGTAACAGCAACTTTTTATCAGCTTTGCTCAAAATCACACTGAGAGCAAATGATCTGCTTTATGACTAATCTTAGCTGTTTGGTTAAGAAGAGCTACAGCTTCCTCTCCTCCTGTACAGAGCAATGGCAAAGCACCAAATGATGATGAGAAATGTCTGTGCAGGCTAGAAGTAATGAGCTGCATCAGCAGGATGCAACAGACAGGGGAAGGGGCAGGAGCCAAGAAACCTCTGCAAGGTGAGCAGCAGTTGTCTCCAAACAGATGCTGCTGTTTTCCTCAAAAAAATGCCTAAGATGCTTGAGAGGTTAATTGGAGATTATGAAGGCAGCAGGGAAAGGTGAAGGGATTCATGGCAGCTGGCCAGTGCTCCATGAGTGACAGCAGTTTCCTTAAAATAAATAAGGCTGTTAACAAATCATTGGGTTCTTGGCATATAGTTATCAACATACATAGGCAAATGAAAAAATGAATAATTTCATTAGATTATTCACGGTGTTTTATGCCCAAATGTATACTAATTTAAGCAGTGTCAAGAGAAAAGTGTGGTTATTTCTGGTGTGTTTAACATAAGTAGTTTTTCCTCCCAGTTCAAGAGGGACAGGGAAATACTAGATAGAGTCCAATGGAGGCTATGAGGATGATGAAGGGACTGGAACATCTCTCTTGTGAAGAAAGGCTGAGAGACTTGAGGTTGTTTAGCCAGGCAAAGAGAAGACTGAGAGGGGGATCTTATTAATTTTTACAAATATCTGCAAGGTGGGTGTCAAGTAGAGGGGGGCAGTCTCTTTTCAGTTGTTCCCTGTGATGAGGGGCAATGGTCACAAACTGGAACGAAGGAAGGTTCACCTTAACATGAGGAAAAAAATCTTTCCTGTGAGAGTGACAGAGCCTGGAACAGGTTTCCCAGAGAGGCTGTGGAGTCTCCTTTTCTAGAGACTTTCAAGATCTGCCTGAATCTGTTTCTGTGTGGCCTGCCCTGGGTGTTCCTGCGTTGACAGGGGGGGTTAGACTCAATGATGTACAGAGGTCCCTTCCAACCCCTACCATTCTTGGATTCTGTGATATTGAGATGCTCAGTTAAAATCTGAAGTGAATTAAATGCCTGTGACAAAGTCTTTGCAGGAGAAGAAACCTCAGGCTTGCTCAGGGGTGCATACACAAGACCAAGAGTGTGTTATTCTGGGCTGAATGCATTGCAGGGGCTGGGAGCTGCAGGCGTGGGGCGGGCAGGTGAGCTGGCAGGTCTGAGGAATGACATCTCCTTCCTGGTTTGCACCAGGGATTTGCTCTGAGGCATCCAGGCACATGTGGCCGCGCTGGCATCAGCGCTGTCTGAACACTCAGCGAAATAGAGGGGTGGCTCCGAGGAGTCCACAGTGTGAACAAGTGGGAGATGAGGAGAGGGAGGCGTGGGAAGCTGCTGATATCATCAGGCTATAGATGAGAGGTGAAGAGGAATAAAATGGTTTTGCTTAAAGTGCTATGAGAATGCTGTATCACTGAAGCACACAATTTCTACACCTCAGCACCACAAGCCTGCGGCTCATATGGGTTCTGCCAACGGACATGCTGCCTCTGGCTGGTTCTAATGGAAGGGGAAGTTCTCTTTTGATATTTTTTTTTTAATGTAGGCTTTTCCCCACATTATCACATCCAAAAGTAGTGTGGTTTGGGTTTTTCTTTGCCTGGTTGTTTGTTTCCTGTGGTTTCTTGTGAGTAAAGAATGGCAGAAAACCAATTACAATTAAAAACAGTAACAGAATGAAGTAGTGAATTATGAGTATAGCAGCTGACACCCCCAGTTAACCTTCTTTGTTTTTGCTTTGTGAATTTATTATTTTTTAAAAAATCCACTCCCTGTCACTAGAAATCTTCCAGTCAGGACCAAAAGCTTTTCTATGGGATGTGCTGCAGCTAAGAAGTTACAAGCATAGCTTAGTGGGTGAAACTTTTCAGCTTGTGTGGCCCTGTGGGGATCCTGGGAAGCTGTTGCTGGATGAGGGTCTGTGCAACACGTGCAATGCTGGGAAATCTAAAGCCTGTTATTAGAAATAGATCTGCAGCTGCAGTTTAAGAACATTTTATCTATATGAAACTTCTCATTTGGGTTTCTATGAAAGACAACATAAACTTAGGCACAAAAGTGCCATCCTTAAGGAACAGTCTGTCTGAAAAACTTAGTTTGTAAATGCTTGCCCTGAAATCCCTCTCTGCCCTCCCCTTACAAATGAAAATTTCAGCCTTCTTATGCTGATTTCAGCTCCTAAACCTATGCTACTATTGCGAGAGCACCATGAAGAGTTTAGACCTAACCAGCAAATCCCACAAATTACATGCTCAGTTCTATGGCAAAAATTGTTACCTCTGTAAAGAGAGCGATACTGCAGGATTGACTGGAAATATGAATAAAAGCACCAAGCAGTAGAAGAACAAATAGTAGAACAAAAATAAATATCTTAGCAGCTTACCTAGAAGTAATAATGGTGGTTCTTGTCTGTGCAGCAGCCAAGATATCACTGAAAAAAAATGAGTAGAAAATAATAGATTATTATACTGTGTAATCTTTATTGTAGCAGGCTGGTGCACCTGAGGAAGGGTTATAAAAAGGAAAGAAAATGCTCTTTACCAACCAGCTATCTCCAGTCTCAAACTGATCATCACACTTTGAAGAGAACAAATGGATTTGAATGTTTGAAAAGCATCAAATGTCTGATTGTGAGAAGTACAGGAACAGTTCTTTTTTAACAGCTGGCCTATTTACCAGTCTCTGAGGCAACAGTAATTTCATGACTGGCTATTTATTTTGATTTGCACTGATTCTGTCTCTAATGAGTCATGTAATGGTTACCTGTCCTCCTTGCTGTGTTTTATGGCGGTAGCATGTGCCCTGTCTCTGGGGCTCTGATTTACTCAATTCTGTACAAATTCCAGCTCCTAAATCTGGAAAAGGATGCACAAAATTTGTCCAGTAGCAATTCAAAAAGTAATTTCACAAAGTTGGAATGAGCCTCTCTGAAGCAGCACTTCAGCCTTTATTGAACTAAATCTGATTTGTTTGAACTCAGTAGGAGTAAAAAAACCTGTACTAGGTGCTTTTGAGAGTCTCACTGACTTTATTTTCACAATTAACCTAAGACTGCTGCTGTAGTCTGACACCTCTGGCCTGAATTCATGTTTTCTCAATGCATTTATAGGGCTCAAGGCAACAAGTCTCACATTACCTTTTGGGATGTGGGGTGTGAGTTGGTCAGTTCTTTGCAGACAGTTGTGCCAGAGGTGTTGGGGTTGGGGATCGACTCACCTGTAACCTAGCAGATGCACAAGGGAGAAGTTGCCATCAGCAGAAAACATTAAGCGAACAAAAACATTTCAGAGTTCTTAGATGTCTTATGGCATTCACCCAGCCATTAATCAGCGCCACAGAAATACACACTCTTGTTCACATGCTTGCTGGCAAAGCTGATTTGGGTTAATATGACTCAGTGTCTTCCTATGGCATAGGAACCACTTGCAGGCTATATGAAAAGATCTTGTTGGTGCCTTGATTCTATAAATATTACACTCATATAAAACCTGTTCCCGTGTTTTGCTGCCTACACTTCACTCGCATGTATAGCTCCATCCTCTAGTTTATCCTCCCTGAAAACAGCTCCAACATCCCAAAAGGTGTGATTTTTTTTTTTCTATATATTTGCTCAACATATCACTGGAAACCCTCTCACCGATGCAATGTGTTTTGATTGGGTTGTAGGCAAGTGATAGAGAAGGTACAAGTCAGCTTGTTAGGAAAAGCAGGATTTCTCGTTGTGTCTTTGCTAGTGCACAGTTGTGTGGGATCTGCTTCAAGTTAGCAATGAATGTCACCAGTTTTCAGAACAGTTTTGGGAAAGAGCGATCTTTCATATATGACCTATTACTTCTTGTCTATGAACAGTAATCGAATTCCTCAAAGGTCACTTGAATATGAATGCTAATTTACAACAGGACTGCTAGGGATCTCTTAAATACAAAATATATACATTGTCATCTTCTACTGAGAGGGGAAAAAGGTGTCCAATATTTATAGTAAACTGGCAATCTTTTTTCTGTCTTTCTATACTTCACTTTATTCAACTCTAAACCAAAATTTAAAAATTCTTGCCCAACAGGTCTGTTTTAAAAATTAGCATCTGCAGAAATAAATTCTGAACTCTGAGCAGAAAGTATTTTGTATGCTAAATGAAGATGAACCCTATATTGCAACTTCAGGTTTGATTTTTTCAGCAGTTCATCACAGAGGGAAAATTTGTTTTCATTTCCACTTGGTTCACTTTCTTGAGCTAAGACATAAATTTGACCTTTTTTTTTTTTTTTTAATCCCGCCTGGGCAGGGAAGAGAATGGAAACACAAGCTTTCTGCAAGTTTATAAATGAATTGGGATTGGCATGCAGGCAAAAGGATTTGTACTGAAAAATCTAGAGAAGGAAGATGTGTTTAGAACGTAAGAGATTTCAGCAAACTGATTGAAGGGACAGTATTAGATAAACAAATTTTCCTTTTGGATATAGCTAATTCTGATTACTCCATGAAAATAAATACTAATGGAAGCAATAAGCAATTACCACACCACTTCCTTGCACTATATAGAAAATTTTGAGTAAAACCAATTAAGGTGGCAGAAATTATTTTGCTAATGGCAAGGTATTAATAATATATACACATTCTTAAAGAGTAACTTCATTCTGCGTTTTGGGAACATCTCTGATAAGCAGAGATGGAGACTTTCTTCTTCCACTCATGCGTGGTTCAAATGCTAATAAAGGTCAAAAGCCTGTATTCTTTGTTAAAAAAAATAATAGGTGAGTTAGACTGTGGGTTTCATTTTAGAGGGGCATTCCTTATTAAGATGACAAATGTCTCTTCTGTCCAAAGCTTGTACAGCCCCCAGCACAAGGCACACTCAGTGGGGTTTGTGTTTCTGAGTGCTAATGATAGATAAACATAAGTCAGTGACACCACAGGGAGAGTGATTTGCTGTGTCTGAGATCAGTCAGAGTAGTGATGGTCATGGTGTGGTAGGAGGTAGGCCATCTGTTTTGGTGCTGCTGTTCAGACATGGGCTGGAGCCAGGCTGAAGCCAAAATTCATGACTGTTGGTTTAGCTGATAGTTTGCAGGGCCATCACAAGGTTCCAGGGGAAATGGTGTCAGAGTGCCAGGGTGAGAAGGACCACAAAGTTACCCTGAAAGGCAGGCTCAGCTTAACCTGCATTGTTACTGTACTTCACCCATGGCGAACAATGTGGCCCTGAGAAGCTTGGGCGTCTCAGCCAGATCAGGGCCACTGACTCACTGGGGATGCAGCCAGGAGCCTGGCATGCAAAAAGCAATGCCTGTCTGCAGAATGACACAAAAACCTGTCAAGAGGAATGATTTCTGAGTCCCAGACTGACATACTTAGGCATCAGACTGCCAATGCTCTCAGTAATGGGTGGGGGAAAAGAGATCTCTAGGGACAAGCCTGGGGATCACTGGGGAGGCTGAGTGAAAGCCCAAACTGCCAAATGCTCCACCTTGCCATATGGATATGAAATTGAGCGCAGTGTTTGCCAAATAATGAAGCCTTACCACGCAAGAGCAGGCTTCTGCATGCACTGAGCTGGGCTCAGTGTTTGGTAAGCTGATGTCTGCTTGTGGCTGGTGGGCTTTGGGTCCAGCCATGAGCCTCACTTGGGATTGCTAATGGAGCTGGGTAGATTGCCAGAAGCAACCACCAGCAGCATGGCAAAAGCATTGTCTGTAACCCAAAGCGGACCTTGTCTCATCTGTCTACAGATACCTGCACGTGAAATGGTGGCTGCTGGCTACTCTGTAGGCTGTGGAGAAGCTCAGATAGTTCTTACACTGCAGTCAGCTGCCCTCTGTTAGGTCTCCTTTAGCATCACCTGAAGCACCTGTTTCTCTCCACAGACTAGAAACTAACTGCTACGTATACTGTAGTTAAAGGAATCTCATCCCCAGGGACTGTGCAAGAAAATCTGTTCAACTAGGAAAAAAACCCACAAGGGAAAGCACCAAGGCTTTCAAGATGATTTTATTGCTTTCCTTATGGGGTAATTTTCATGAGTCTTGAGCTGGGAGGAGATGTTGCATGCCTGTGAACATCTCAGGAGCATGTGAGAAAAAAGACAGCATAAAATTAATCTTTAGTGTGTACAGTATTGGAAGAGGATATGGTTATTTATAATGTATTATCACAGGAACCATTTTATTATCCCTTTGGATGCATCATCAAAAATGTTTAGGAAGTTCTGCTGTCCCCAAAGAACCTGACACCAGTTCTGCTCTCCTCACTGCGTAGGAGGGTGGGTGTAACACCAAACTGAGGCGAAAGAAAAGCAGGAAATTGGGAGCAAGGAAACACTGAGGATGATTTGCTTAGGAATAACATCCCATTCAGTGTCACTGAGAAAGCATTAAAGGAAGGTTTGCTGAAGGAGCCTGATCTGGGAACTCAGGTAGCAGTAGATGTTTGCAGGCTGGTAGAAAAATGCATGGTGTGAAGACTGTCCAGTCTGTGTCCCTGCTCATGAGTACACCCTGTGATGGTCAGCAGGAACATTAACTACTTGCTGAAGTGGACACACCATGCAGAACTGCCCAGACTATGGTGGGACCCTCCTGCACATCCGTTGGAGGTGAGTGGGATGGTGTTTCTTTGTGCAGAGCAGCACAATTCCTGTGACAGATGTTGGCTTTATCCATTACTGATAACCAGCAGCCATGGAGAGACACTATGGGGCTGGCAGTGAGCCTGAATAATATGCATTTGATAAATATGCATAATTTCACTGAGTAATCGATAATTTGCTGATGTGGGCAACATATGTGTATCTCACCACTCTTGGGAAACTTATTTTCAATTAGAAAAAACAACAGAGTAAATAGAATCAATAAGTTAAAAATGGTGCTGTTTTAAGACCTTTTATGTCAGTTCAGTGTAATTCCTTTGGGGCTTTTGCAAATCAAAATGTTGATACTATACTCCAAACTCTTTTTTTCTTATTAATCAGAGTATTTTTTCCAGACAGGCATGTACATTTTTTCTCTTCTGACATCTCTAATTCTCTTAATTTTCTACATTAATAATTGTGTCAGTCAAAACCTCATCACAAATCTTTTAGTGTGGCCTGTGCTCAAAGCTGTGTATTTCTTCGGTACTCCTGGGACAATTACAATGACGAGAGTTAAGAGAGGCGGCTGAGTTCTGCTCCTTCCTGCTGTCTCTGAAATGTCAAGGAGCACTCTCTGATGGAGCACATCACTCTGCAAATCTCACCCTTCAGATTAAAGTGTATGACATGCTGAGGAATGTTTCTAATAGACATAACTTCTGTTCTGTGCCACCCAACAGATGTCAGCCCGTTTTAATGCTTTGCTATCAAAGAACTGTTGATTTCACCATGCAATGCTTAGAAATACTCTATCCATTGTAAAGAAAATGGTCCTTTATTACAGTTTCCTTTATTTAAACATATCATTTTCGATTGTGGTCATTTTGCCATGTAGTCCAGTTCACTTGGCAAAGGTAAGCCATTCTCCTGCTTGCTTGCTGCTTCCCTGATCTTGTTAACTTCTGCATATTTTACTAGCAAAAAGCCCGTGTAACAGTCAAATCTTTTATTTAATGCTGGCTCAAAGCCTGATCTCTGCAGGAGCCTTCACCAAACAGGTCCACCCTGGTGTTGTCTGCACCTAGGCACGTTTGAGACCCATCTGTGAGCCAGCCTTTAATGCATCTAAAGCTTCTTCTCATGCCTACATCTCTCTCATGCATGTTGATTGATCAACATACTGTGTAACAGTCAAGTGTCTCAGGAGGGTCCTAGAATATATATAATGTATAGATCCATACTCTTTTTGGGAAAATGCCTGAATCTTCCTTTCACAAGCCTGTGCTGCATTACAGCATGGGCCCTCAGGCTTGTAGATCTAGACCCAAAATTGAATGGTAGTTTTAGTGGTCCAGAGTAGCCTTCCTACAACATACAATGCCTGGGGTCACCATGTTCTTCTTCTTTCTTGGGGGCTTCAGCAGCTATTCAGCCCCATGGTGATTTCTCTAGTTTCCCCAGAGACAATAAAACATCTTTGGTTCCTCTCTCTAAGGCTCTTGGTTGCAAATTTTAGCAGATGGCACCTCACCTCCTCCTCTGTTCATCCTGTGGGTTTAACACCACATTCCCTAACATTGTATGGGTTAAATATATTCCTTTGCTTCTGTCCCAGTTTGACTTGGGCAAGATGAAGCCCGTAATGGGCTCCACACACCTCTGGGCACAGGCTGACATGCTCAGGCATTGATGGTAAACAGAGCACAGCTCCCATCCCAAAGATGGGGGCAGCCTTCCTCTGCCATGGCCTCCAGCAGGACAGTGTGCAGGGCAGGCACAGGCTGTACCTATGTAGTATAAGCAGTACTAACATATTGCATATTTCACCATCATCGGGCAATTGAAAAGCTAAACAGTTATACAACAAGCCTGGCAACTGTCTGTCTAAACCTGCACATCTAAACCTGGTGAGAGCTGATCTGAAGATTTTCATGTCAAAATATCACAAAAATCAACATGATTTAGTATAACGCTGCAGTTCTTTTTTACCTAGGAATTCCTTTCTGACTACACATCTCCTGCGGAGTGGTAAACTCTGAGCATAGGCACAGCCCAAAGCAACTTGTGGTGAGTAAAGAAGCCATAAAATCACTTTGACTTTCCAGACAGTCACCATGCTTCTCTGAGTGTGTGTTCCATGAAGACCTGTAATTGAAATAGCTCAGCATTTCTCCAGTAAAAACAGTGATCTATCCACACCACAACTGAAGCATATTAAAATGCCACCAGAATGATGTTCTGGGCAGGCAGTGGTGT
Organism: Ceryle rudis; assembly: GCA_033439905.1. Lineage (NCBI taxonomy): Eukaryota > Metazoa > Chordata > Aves > Coraciiformes > Cerylidae > Ceryle > Ceryle rudis. The sequence goes on from JAAGNO010019880.1 coordinate 66,312, forward strand.
TCATACACAGCCCCCAGCACACCCTTCAGGGGTCCTAAACTGCTGTTGAGAGGGAAATTTCAATAAGCAACACTAATCAAATAAAGGCATAAAACATTCCTTGTGCCTTAGTACTGGCGATCAGCCAGTCAAAAATAAATGCATTTATTATGGACTTGTTTGCAAAACAGATTTTGCTTAATAGGACTCAGTCTCTGCTTATGACACCACTGAAACCACTTGCAAATTAAAGGAAAGATTTGGCTTAGCAAACAATATATTTGCCTGTAAGTTTCTACGCTTTTCTTCCTGTTTTCCTCCTGCACTTCCCTTCCATCTGTAGTTATATCATCCATTTCTCTTTCTCCATGGAGAGGAAATATCACCATCTTCTAGGTCAAGCTGACTAGAAGTGTTGGTTTGTTGGGATCCAGCCCTGTAGCAGGATAGTTTCAGACTTTTGGTGGGAGATGAGGCAGTGTCAGTATTGAACTTAATAGATACTTTCTGCTTACAGGCACATTAAATTATCCCAGCCTTCTCTTCTCCAGGCTGAACAACCCCAGCCTTTCTTCATAGGAGAGGTACTCCAGTCCCCTGATGAACTTCATGGATTTCTCTGGACCTGCTCAAGCAGGTCCATGTCCTTACTATGTCTTGGGCTCCAGATCTGAACCCCAGGTGGGGTCTCAAAAGAGCAGAGTGGAAGGGAATAATCACTTTTGTTGATCTGCTGTCCCCACTTCTTTGCATAAAGCCCAGGATACAGTTGGCTTTCTGTGTTGCGAGTGCACATTGACGAGTCATGTTGAACTTCTCATCAACACACCCAAGTCCTTATCCACAGGGCTGCTCTCAGTGCACTCATCACCCAGCCTGTATTTGTGCTTGAGATTGCTCTGACACAGGTGCAGGACCTCTCTTTGGACAAGTTTTATCAAGATTTTGTTAAATGTTAAAAAGTTACAGCAAGTGTTTGTCCATTTGTTCCTCTTATAGCCGGCAAATATCTCAGAAAATTAAGGCACTTTGCAGGTTCAGCAGAACCAAAGGGGTCAGGGAAGATGGTGGGTCAGATTTGGGTCTGCTTAGCAGTAAAACAAGGTCTTCAGTGCAGATTCTGCTGGTTTGCTTTATATAGAATAGGAACTGGCAATGGCCATGACTTCAGAGGAATTAAGGCAAATATTTCAGGAGAGGTTTCAAGATGCTGCCTTCTTAATGCCTTACCAGAAAATTTCCTTTCAAGCAAGAGATTCATTTCAGAAAAGTCACCTGTACGATCTGAGCTTCACCACAAGCTGCTGCCTGAGCTGCATGCAGAGTCCCCCTCTCTGCGCATAAACCTTCCTCTGTGCTTTCAGTCACTTCACTGGAAAATGTCCCTGGAAAAGGAGCTGATGGGTGTCCTGTGCTGCTGTAAGGTCCTTGTATACTGGCATGAGTTTCCTTTAATGAGCTGACTTATTTCAGGTGTGAAGGACACCAATAACTCTCCCTAATTTGATGGGAGCTGTAAGCACTTAGCCCATAAAATATGGAAAATGGTGTTTGGAGGTGGGTAAACATACATCATCTCAGACTAATGGTAGAAAGGTGCAGCACACTTTTCCCCTCATCTGACACACACATCAAATCCTATGCACATATTTTTCAGCGTCATTTCACTTTTTATAAGGCAATCACATTGCCAGGAAGTTAAAATTAGCTATAGCTATACTGCAAGTTCTTTGCAGTGGAGGGAGAGAAAATGGGCAGAGCTTTATCAGGAAATGAAAATCAGGCCATCTTTACTGCCATGCCAGTGTTGTTTATTGCAAAGGACTTGATTTTACTCCAGCACTCAGTTAAAGCGAGCCCCAAACCAGCCATCTGCCCCCAATGAATAAATTTACTTTCCAATACAAAGCCATACACAGAGAGAGCTTTGCAGCAAACTTGCTCAGTAGCTTGGTTTGTGCTGCAGAATGAATAGGAAGATTTTGCAAAACACCTTACCAGTCTTCTGCCAGTATTACAAGCAGAGGTATTGTTGGGAATGCAGCTGCAGCCATGAACCTCCATCCTGTTTTCTTTCCTGAGGTGGCTGAGGAGACAGTGTCCCCAGGATCTTGCTCTGTCTCTCTCTGTGTGTGTGTGTGTGTGTGTGTATACATGCAAGATGAGGAAGACCACAGCAGCTTGTGCCTGTCTATTGCACTTCTGGCCCCAGTTTCTTCACTTTTAAGCTGAACACTGAGCCTTGTTGATTATCCCCACTTTTTTTTTGGTAAAACACATGGGATCACCTTGAATACAGAATGTGAACAGTTTTTTTTTTTTATCAAGCTTGATAGCTAGTCCACTTTTAAAATGATTGCTTCTACAGTCAGCTTTGATTATTATTAATCATCCGCTAATCCAAAAATAACGTTATATAAAAAAATTGCTCTGCCCTCAGCCTCAAAAATTATTTTTGAAAGGTATTTTTGCATTCAGTTAAAATGCTCCTGTTGATTGATTTTTGTTCTCTCTCTTCTGGACTTCACAGATAACAGTCAATTTATATATAGTGATGGAGTCTGGTGGCAGGAAGGAAGATGTGTTCCCAGGGTGCTGATACCAGTGGGTTTTAGGTAAGAGCTACAGGCACAGCCCTGTCCCGCCACACGGTGGGAGACTCGGTGGCCTAAGAATATTGTTTCAGTCTGTGCCTATAGTCCATCTGTGCTGCTGAAGTCAAAGGGCACCCCTGGCATCACTGAACGGGAGAGGAGTTGTCATTTTTCATGCTGTGTGGCAGCCCTGTCCTTTGAGTGGGAGTGCTGCAGTCAAGTCAGGAGACCCAAATTGTTGCTAACTCTGCCATTTTCTATAGGATTGTCAGTGTATATATATTGAGCAGCTAGTTAATTTCTGTGAGCTTTTGGGAGCAGAGGGGCTCTTAAATGGATTTACAAAATACCTAGCATAGTGGGAATATCAATTTGGCAGGGAGCTATATTGGATGAGGCCTTTTATGTAGCTTCGGAATCGCAAAATCAGCATCTCCAGGGAAGGGACATGCTATCCAGCCAATACCTCTGCAACAGACTAGGGAGAAAAGATGGGCAAAAGCAAGGCCCCAGCATGATATTTCTCTGGCTTCAGTGATACTGGTCTGCCTGCTCTGCATGTTTGAGTCTTGAGACATGAGGGACAAAAGGCATAAAAGAAATAGATGAAGATTTCAAAAGTATTTGCTCAGTTATGTGACCTCTGGCCAGATAGCAGATGGCAGAACTGTATCAGCCTTTTCATCTGTGCTTGATTAGGGCAACTTCAGCTTCTTAGGTATTTTAGAACAGCAGCAAAGCTTTACTACTGAGGGAAGGAAAGAAAGTTGTTTGCCTTTGAAAATGAAACAGTCCAAGTCTGTCACCAAAGCTCCAGGTGAACTGAGGACTGGAGACTGGAGTCTATCCCCCTGCACATAACTATTCCTCTGTGCTTTCACAAGTCACTCTGTCTGTGATGGGAAGGAGAGCCCATAACAAGGATCCTGGACATGAGCAGTTCCTCTCCTGTCACAGATTTTTTGCTGCAACTCTGGCCAGTTTGCTTAATGACTGTGTCTGGATGAGGCAAAGGGCATGTACCTGTGCCTGTTCCCTGCTGCTGAGCCCAGCTGGAATGGGATGTCTTCCAGGCAAACTTTCAGTTTGTATGGTGTGGCCACATCTGGACTGCCTGTTGGCAATGGTGTCTACTCCATTCATGCACCTGAGCCATGCCTGGAGATTATCTGGAATGGTGTTTGCTGGCCTGGGGGCCAAAAATGTGCCAGGACTATGGTAACAATTTACCAATATGGAAAATTGAGTTCCCCTGCCAGGGAATGTTTCCAGACAGAAGCACCTCTTTACATCACCAGAGGTAAAATTGCAAATGTGCACACACGTGTATCTTCATAAGCTATATAAAAAGGCATACTTATGAGATTAAACACAGGAATCTTTTTTAGGTGCTTGGATTTACAGCAAAGGTATTTAGGCCACTATTGCTCAGAGAAATGCCAGTGGGAATTTGGTATCTTTGTGTATTTCCAGATCTAGGCCACAGTCCCTGTCCCAGAGGGTTTGTGGACCTACTAGATACTTCTCTGCTAGCAGAAGCGAAGGACCAACATAAAGGATGCTTGGTTGGCATTATCTTCATTTGATAAACTAGCTTTCTGCTGTCAATCACTCTGCTCCCTGCTGCTTTTATTCCAGACTACGCAGAGGAAGCTCAGAGGTACTTACAGTAATTTTGAGCATGCTGACTAGCCTTCACAACCCTCTGTGCCCCAGGAACAGAGCTGAAGGCCATAAATTTTATTTAAATTGCCATCTTAATGTGGCCTCTTGAGGCCCTTTAGGCTGGGGTTTGGAGAAAGCTGCACACTGAGTTCATTCATTTTCTTTACCCTGTTGAAGATTTCACAAGCTTGCTGATCTGTAACTAGGTCAGCTTCATAAAGCATCATTTCTGTCCTAGGGCTTTGTCTTCAGCTGGGAAGATGTAGCTGGAGAGACCGGACAACAAATGGGTGAGACTGCACAGGTCTGGAAGTGAGTGTTACTCTGTTTCTCTATTGCCTTACAATTATTTGCAGAAGCCTTGTGATTTGAGGTAGGCCAAGTGAGACCAGTCCATAGGCTCTTGCGATTCCACACTAAAATTAACATCCCATACTGGCACATTGTCCAGCAGCCCATGTGTCCCTACTGTAGATGGCAGGTAACCAGAGAAACCTTCATGTAGAAGCTCTCATTATTTGTGACTTGATCATCACAATAGACTGACAAGATGGGCTAAAGGAGCAAATTGTTTACAACAGGGTGAGCAGTCCAAGGCTGGCTATAAGGGGTGAAATCTCCGTTAAAGTGGAGTGGCACAGGGGCCTTGGTGCAGCAGCCACTGTAGGGCACGGCGTCTAGTGGGGAAGAGCAGAAAGGGAAGAAAAGCAGTGGTGTCATTAATCCTGATTCATGGGATTGTACAAACTGTATGTTTTCTACAAACTCTCAGGAGAGAGGAAGGGTTGCTCAGAAACAGCTTTCTCTATCACTTTGAAAAGCAAAGCTAAGTCCTTTCTCCCACTAGAAGGAAAAATCCATAAAAAAGCACTTTGCAGAAGTGAACTGAGTTCCCATATACAACTAGACTCTTAATCCTGTCCTTACTTAGGTCTTGTTCCGTACCAGGTTTTGAATCAAGCAGTCAAAGTGTAGCCCTTCACTGAATTGGAAGGGATGACAAATTAGAGAACAATTTTACACATGAAGACTTTTCTCTGGACCCATAATCTGATTTTTCTGCTGTAGCTTTTCACCTTATATGGGATCTACTAGCACAAGAATTTAATGACCATGTAATAATTTTCCAGATGTCTACTACATTTGGAAATGATAAACTATCCTATTATCTCAGTTAATTTTTTTTTTAAATGCTGTTCCTGATAAATTTCAGCAGACATCTGCAATTGAGGTAAACCTTACATAAGGCGAGCATTTGAGTTGCAGGAGTATTGAAAAATACCAGAAAAGTCTACGTGTGCATCCCTGTGCATGCACACAAATAGAAATAGATGTGAACGTGTAAGTAACCCTCTATTTGGGGTGCTTCCCAATTAAACCATCTCTTTGTTAAATGAGGCTTAGAATATGACAAATTACTGTAAATTTACTGGAAGGTTCTGAGATCAGACGGAAACAGTTCTCTGCCAACAACAATTGCCTTGAGATCTTGGCTTCATGTCTTGGCCATTGGACCTGTCAGTCAGGTCCCCTGGTCTTGGTCCCCTGGTCTTGGCCTGCAGAGATCAGTTCTCCAATGACATAGTACATGGGAATGCTGTACTATTACTTCAAAGTAAAGAGAACAGGACAGAGGTGATTTAAGCTTCAGTTAATCAGATGGGTCATTTACCAGAGAAAAAGATAACTCTGACTTGCTCAGGACCTAGTTCCAGCAGTATTAACACTGCTTACAGACACAAGTGCCTCCAGTGGCATCCAAGAGATCACACTGTATTCAAAGAGCTTCTGCAAATCAACGCTCCGGTGTGTCACTCATGCTTTGGCAAAAAGACCTCGAGCTTATGTATACTGCCACTGTTCACGACCTCCACATAATCCCTGGGTTAAGGACAATCACAGATTGTCCTTTTTGCCACATAGAGGTCTTCTGCTATTCTTGGTCCTCACGTACCCTGAGCCTGTGGTATAAAGGCCAATTTCTTCCACCAGAATGTACACAGATCAGCTCACAAGCCTGCAAGCCATTTTTATATCTCTTTACTAATTCCCATGATGTGGTAAGGTAAGTCATAAACCAGAAGGAGTGAGGAGGAGACATGGGCTTTTTCCCACATACAAAAAATCATGGCAGGTCTGCTTCAGTTGTATTTGGAAGGAAGCCTCATTTTTATCATCATCACAAATCCCAGTACATCCTCCAGGCAAGGATTACATTTCCTTTCAGTACTAATTTACCATTCTACAAGTCCCAGCAGCCATCTTACCATTGCATCTTCTGGGTATTTTGGAGTCTGTCTTTTACTTACTCCCATTTTACTTTTATTTTCTGGAGCTGCTCCTCTGCAAGGCCATTTTCTTGTACTTGGCTGTGCTGGGGTTAGAAATGGGTCAGGCACAGGGACCAGCCTTCCCATGGTTCTGGTTCTTCCATCTGCAGCAGACCCATTTCCCAGGGACCAACATCCCCCTGCCCCATCCAGCAGCCCAGAGCTTGTGCAGGATCCCAGAGGAGCCGTGCTGCTTTCCTTCCTTTAATTCTTCAAGCTGTAATGCTAGCCAGGAAAAGCACGGTATTTGGAGGTAAAGCCCTGCTCCGCCTTTAGGAGCTGCTGAAATATTTTAGGAACTCAGGTTCTCTATGATGGTTTATTTCTCTGAAATGTGAATGTCCAGGCTCTTTTTGCTTCATTAAAAGATAAAGTTACAGACTATCAAGTGCATCAAAGACCAGGAATGAAAACTGTCTCTTCTAAAGCATCCTCTGGTTTTAGTGTGATGATGGAAGACTGCCTGCTAATTACATGGCTGTCTTGAAACTGGTCACCCAGCTCCCTGCAGGGGAACTGTTGTGACTCAGATGCATGATCTCTTCATTTTCCAAGAGCAGAAAGCTGATCAGTTAACAGCTTGTAGATCAGAGGATAATGCTTTAGCAAGAGGGAACTGGGACTTCAGGATGTTGTTCAATAGAAAACATCCTTTTTTAAAGTACCAAAGAAACCCAGATAACTTGTTTCCCATCAGGATACGGTCTGGCTCTTAATGCTCTGCTTATTCTGCAGAGATGTGGCACTATGGGGTTTGGTTTTGCATCTTAAGAAGAGCTGAATGCTATGTGGCCAGTTCATGGGGCACAGAAGCACCTGCTGTGCTGGGAAAGTCTACAGGGATGTGAAAACATTTTGGGGGCAGAGGCTTTTGGTGTAATCAGATTTCCTTTCAGGGAATAACCAAATCTATTTCCAGCAAGCTTTTTAATATTGCCATAGTGAGAAGAGGGCCTGGCAGCAATGGAAAGTTGTAGGTCACTGCCCTAAAAGCTTTCTGCAGGAAGAAGGAATTATCTGAACAAGTGAGACCATCAAAGAGAACTTGGAGGACTGAAATGCAATACTGGTTTCTCTGAGCTTAGACACCAAAGCTCAGAAATCCCATCTTCCGAAACCAGTCTGTGCGCTTCCCGAGGGTCACCGTCCTTCAGGTGTCCGCATGATCATGCTTCATCTCTCACCCCTGGGCAGAAGAAGTAAAATTGTTGCTGGTAAGATTTTGTTTCCACTGTTGCTGATGAGCAAGCTGTCTGTTGCTTATATTTAATACACACTGCTCTAGAGAGAGCCCTGCTAGTCTGTGTGTACTTCTAAAGGCCTTGCAGCTGATATGGAAACGTCTGACATGTTTGCATTTGCTGGACCTTGCATTATGGTGTGGATTGATGTTTCTTTTAGATTTGAGGTCAAAAGCCATATAAAAATAAACCCCTTCATATAATGTTATAAATGAACTTGCTTTGTAGCTGGTCTGACCGCCTTAGTATCCCCAGCAAACAAGTCAGTAATATTTTCTAGGATAAAAGTGTTCCAGAACAAAGCTCCTTTGAGCTCTGAAGGGCACCTCTGTTCCCAGAGCATTATTGGAGAATAAAAGCACCCTGTTGGTCCAGTGCTTTGTTCCTGCCCTGTGAGCAATATTAGCATCTTCCCCACACCTTTGAGATACTGATGACTTATACCACAGATTTGTCAGCACTAAGCTTTGTTGGCATTCTGGACACATTTGTCTGGTTTAGGTGGCAAAATCTGAAATTAAGATCTTAGGCATATGTGTAGGAATTTAGGATAAAAGCTACATGGACACAGCCTTGTCCTAGTAGTAGCCCACATTCCAAGGACTCTTCTCTCAAAGCTTTCTCAGTGTACTGTGTTATCCATTATCATTATTAATCATTTGAACTACTGTACTGCTTTGAGGTCTGTACTAGGAACGGGATCTCCCTGCAGCAGACAGAGTGCACCTCTGTATTGCAAGAGATGGTCCATGGTATGGAGAGTTCACAGCATGAAGAGGTGAGATCAGTGGTGCAGAGTTCAGCTGGTGGCCTGTAAGTAGTGGTGTTTCCCAGGGGTCAGTTCTGGGTCCAGTCTTATTCAACATCTTCATCGATGACCTGGATGAAGGAATAGAGTGTACCCTCAGCAAGTCTGATGATGATACAAAACTGGGAGGAGTGGCTGATACACCGGAAGGCTGTGCTGCCATCCAGAGAGATCTGGACAGACTGGAGAGCTGGGCAAAGGTAAACTTAATGAAGTTCAACAAGGGTAAGTGTAGAGTCCTACACCTGGGGAGGAACACCACCATGTACACAGGTTAGAGGTAGACCTGCTGGAAAGCAGCCCCATGGAGAGGGACCTTGGTGTCCTGGTGGACAATAAGTTCTCCATGGGACAGCAACGTGCCCTTGTGGCCAGGAAGGCCAATGGTATCCTGGGGTGCGTAAAGAAGAGTGTGGCCAGCAGGTGTAGGGAGGTTCTCCTCCCCCTCTACTCTGCCCTAGTGAGACCACATCTGGAGTATGGTGTTCAGTTCTGGTCTCCCCAGTTCAAGAGGGACAGGGAAATACTGGAGACAGTCCAATGGAGACCTAGAAAGATGATGAAGGTACTGGAACATCTCTCTTATGAGGAAAGGCTGAGAGACTTGGGGCTGTTTAGCCTGGAAAAGAGAAGACTGAGGGGGAATCTTACTAATGTTTACAAATATCTGCAAGGTGGGTGTCAAGTAGAGGGGGCCAGTCTCTTTTCAATTGTGTCCTGTGATAGGATGAGAGGTAATGGTAGCAAGGTGAAACACAGGAAGTTCCACCTTAACATGAGGAAAAACTTCACTGGGAGAGTGACAGAGCACTGGAACAGGCTGCCCAGAGAGGCTGTGGAGTCTCCTTCTCTAGAGGCTTGTCTGGGTCTCTTCCTGTGTGGCTTGCCCTGGGTGTTCCTGCATTGGCAGGGGGTTGGACTCGATGATCTC